>OY755043.1:74276347-74523847 GCA_963576565.1 Aspidapion aeneum | reverse complement strand
TCTGGGTATAGTTATGTTATTTATTTTGTATTCATAATTAATTTTATTTTTTTTTCTGGAGAAGGTTATAACTTTACATTTTGAGAAATTTATCTCCATTTTGTTTTCTTCACACCAGCTGTAGAGGCTTAAGACGTCCTCTTGAATAGCTCTACAATCATCTTGACTATATATTCTTTTGTAATCATCAGCCAACTGCAGACAAGGATTGTTCTTGAAACACTTAGGGATATTATTAACAAACAAAGCAAACAGAAGTGGAGCTAGATGTGATCCTTGAGCTACACCTGATGTGACTTCAATCTCTTTGGATTTGTATTTATTTATTTTTACTATTTGTTTTCGACCTTTCAGGTTACTACAACACCAGGAAAGTAGTGGATCACATACACCATATGATTTTAATTTGTCCAGTAATATATCGTGGTCGACCTTATCAAACGCCTTTTTAAAGTCAAAATAGATTACGTCAACTTGAGAGTTATCATCTATCGCGCTGGCTATACAGGGTGTTAATAAAGTATGTAGCCAAACTTCAGGGGGCGATTCCTGGAGTCATTTTAGGAAGAAAAGTTCAAATAAGCATAGGTCCGAAAATGCATATCCAGCAAAATACAGGGTGTTAAACTTTGAAAAAAAAATTGTTTTTTGTAAATATCTTCAACATCTTTCGCTTGATTTCATTGAAAATTGGCAGAGATATTTCTAGTATAAAGGGCCTACTTTGGCTCTAAAGAAGTTGCAATTAGCAAGTCCAGTGGCGTACCAGGGATGACCTTAGCAAATACTTTGTTAAAAAAAGTGTACGCCAATAACTTTTTTGACATTTTTGTATTTTTGGCGTATTGTCCAACTAAAAATACATCTTTTATGTCTTTTGTCTTATTTTTATTACTTGCTCGGTTTTCCAAATAAAAAAATAAAAAGCATTTTATTTGGAAAAAACATTTTACGGTTAAAAAAAATAGTCTTTTCTGGGTAATTTTTGTTTACAAAATTTAGGGGAAATTGGGAACTAGTATTTTGTTAAGGTGCAAAAGTCCAAATTAAAATAAATTTATTAAGTCCAGCGGCGTCTAGGTGCACACCTTAACCAATAATAATAAAAATTAATTGTACGGCAGTCATTTTTTTGCCATTCTTATAAGTTTTCAGAGAGCACAACTAAAAATACGACTTTTTAGAAAAAATGGAATGTCGTGGAATGAAAGAAAAACAAAACTGTCAAAATTTGATAAGTCCCATGGTAACAATCAACAATATCGAAAATTTGACAAAGTCCCATTACAACGATAAACAATATCGTATAAGTACGTTTCATTTTTTTACGTGCTAATTAAATGTGTTAATTAATTGATTAATTAGCTCCAAAAGTTACGTATGCTAGAGAATGGTGCAATTTACAAACGCAGAAATGGCAGAAATGCATTTTGTTTATGGGATGGCCCAAGGTAATGCAAAAGAGGCAAGACGTATTTATGCAGAGAGACATCCCAACCGAATTCTACCACACAGACAAACATTTGTAAGAATACATGAATAGTTATGCGAGTCAGGTACGTTTGAGAGGAGGGATGCTGTAGGGAGGCCTGCAGTACTTAGAACGCTGGAGCAAGAAGAAGCAGTATTGCATGAAATTGAACAAAATCCTGGAACAAGTACGAGAAAAATTGCACGTCAATTAGGCATAAATCACGTAACTGTATGGCAAATTTTACGAGATTACCAGCTGTACCCTTACCATCTACAGCGTGTTCAAGCTCTGCTACCTACTGATTTCCCCCAGCGTTTAAACTATTGCACTTGGTTTCTCCAACAACAAGAGGCATCTCCCAGGTTTTTAAGTCAAATATTATTTACGGATGAAGCCTGTTTTTCAAGAAATGCGATTATGAACTTTCATAACAATCATGTCTGGTGTGACGAAAACCCTCATGCAGTAATTAAAGATAATTTTCAACAACAGTTCTCAGTAAATGTGTGGGTTGGTATTGTAAATGACAACCTTATCGGGCCCCATTTTTTGCCAATGCGATTAAATGGTGACCACTACCGTTTTTTTTTGGAATTTGAGCTACCAGAGCTTTTAGAAATGTCCCTGGCAGTAAGAGCAGGAATGTGGTTCATGCATGATGGTGCCCCGCCTCATTTTAGCATTGTCGCACGTCAGTTTTTGAATGAACATTACGAAGGACATTGGATTGGTCGAGCGGGTCCACAGTCATGGCCACCAAGACTACCAGACCTAAATCCCTTAGATTTTTTCCTCTGGGGACATTTAAAATCTTTGGTTTACCAAACTCCACTCAACAATGAGAAAGAATTAAGACAAATGATAGTTAATTCTTGTGATCAAATAAGGCAAACTCCGGGAATATTTCAGCGTGTTCGACAATCAATGGTAAGAAGACTTCATTCTTGTATTGAAGTTAATGGAGGACACTTATAGCAACTTCTGTAGTATAACCTGTTTGATTATGAATTCTAAATGCTTCCTCAAATTCTAAATAAAAATTTTAGAGAAATCACTTTTAAAAGAGTGTTGTACCACCGTGAAATTTGTTTTGTAATAAAATGCTTTTTATTTTTTATCTCGAAAACAGAGCAAGTAGTGAAAAAAATACAAGAGACCTAAAAGATGTACTAATTGGACAATACAAAAAAAATACAAAAATGTCAAAAAAGTCATTGGCGTACACTTTTTTATAACAAAGTATTTGCTAAGGTCATCCCTGGTACGCCACTGGACTTGCTAATTGCAACTTCTTTAGAACCAAAGTAGGCCCTTTATACTAGAAATATCTCTGCCAATTTTCAATGAAATCAAGCGAACGATGTTGCAGATATTTACAAAAAACAATTTTTTTTTCAAAGTTTAACACCCTGTATTTTGCTGGATATGCATTTTCGGACCTATGCTTATTTGAACTTTTCTTCCTAAAATGACTCCAGGAATCGCCCCCTGAAGTTTGGCTACATACTTTATTAACACCCTGTATAGCCAGCGCGATAGATGATAACTCTCAAATTGACGTAATCTATTTTGACTTTAAAAAGGCGTTTGATAAGGATATTTACAAAAAACATTTTTTTTTTCAAAGTTTAGCACCCTGTGTCTTGCTGGATATGCATTTTCAGACCTATGCTTATTTAAACTTTTCTTCCTAAAATGACTCCAGGAATCGCCCCCTGAAGTTTGGCTACATACTTTATTAATACCCTGTATACACGATAACGATTATTTTCTTGCTTCCAGCTTGCCGTAAGCTTACTGTACTTTGCTGATGACTTGGTTCGTTTCGGCATAGAATATTGCTTCCATATAAACGAAGCATTTAACTTTCTAGACTTCTCCAGGATGCAAACCAGGAATACCTTTTCGGTGAAGCTTTCGAAATTCTGTTTATTGCATCATTTTCGGTACTAAAAGCTTTCTTTCTTCGGTGGCCTTTTCCATGCCCATCTCAAAGTAAACATATGCTTTATTCTTTGCTCCCTTGTTTGTTCCATCTTCGAGAAATGTAATTTGAACTTTTTCTCGACTAAACTTATTTAGTTTGTTATGAAATGAATATTATTTTTTCCACATTGTTTGTTAGCATCTGACTGACTTTTGTTTAATGTAATGCCATGACAACTGTTTTATTATATACGGGGGTTGACATGCTAAAACTACAGTACGGTAAGTGGTTTAATACCTATTTATTTAGTTTATGATTATTATTATTTTTAGTATATAAAAATAAACCTTGGCATTAAAGTCCCTTTTAGTCACTTAGCAAATTATAGCCCTCCTTCCGGTCGGGCATGAAAATTCCCGCCGTTTATAATATACCTACCCAGGTGTATAATATACCTACTATTATTTTTATTAGTGTTCAAAAAAAGCGGGCGGCGAAGAAAAGGTTGAAAGTACAAAAAGTCGAAAATACAAAAGGTCGAAAATACAAAAGATTGAAAAACAAAAGGTCCAAACAAAGAACAGGTACACACACTCATAGAAAAGTTTTTAAAAAATCATCATCCAATAAAAACTCAAGGTCTAAGAATTATTTACCATCTCTAGGTATTTTTTTGGGTAGCAACACGACGGGTCGCAGAGCTTTGTTCGAAAACATTTTCTTCAAAGGGAAATTTTTATGAAAACAATTTCTTCTAATGGAAATTTGTTCGAAAACATTTTTTTATCTGAAATTTGTTCGAAAACCATTTCTTCAAACGGAAAATTGTTCGAAAAAATTTTCTTTCTTCGGAAATTTGTTCGAAAACATTTTTTTCGAACGGAAATTTGTTCGAACACCATTTCTTTGAACGGAAATTTGTTTTCGAACGGAAATTTGTTCGTAAGCAATAGTTCAAAAACATTTTCTTCAAATAGAAAATATTTTCTTTGAAAGCAAGCTTTTCGAAAAAAGACGCTCTAGAACTGGATTTCCAAACCTAACACAATTCATATAGTTTCACTAAGGCAAGGTCTTTCTAACATATTTTTTCAAAAAACTCTGACTTCTTTCCCGGGATCGTAAACTGTCTGAAAACTTGTCTACTTTCCTCCTTTTGGAAGGTCGAAATTGGTATTTTCCTAAACTTTGTCAATTGATCGCAAACGTATCCGAACCGGTCCAGATACCCCCTGATGTGCTCCATTGAGAAAGGTTAGAGTAACACCGATTTCAACCTTCCAAAAAGAGGACCAGAAAGCTAATTTAGGGAAATCATTTTTCGAAAATAGGTTTCAGTTGGTTCGGTTTGGTTTCACACGCTCTAGGATCCCGGGAAGGAAGTTAGGGAAGTTTTTGTTTCCAAAAATTGTTAGGAAAAGACCCCATTAGTCGAACTATATGAGTTGTGTTAAGTTTGGCAAGCCAGGTCTAAATTTTTTTTTTCGAAAAATTTGTTTTCAAAGAAATGTTTTTGAACAAATTTCCATTAAAAAAAAAATATTTTCGAACAAATTTCCGTTCAAATCAAATGTTTTCGAACAAATTTCCGTTCAAAGAAAATGTTTTCGAAAAATTTCTGTTTGAAGAAAACGTTTTCGAACAATTTTTCTTTAAAAAAAAAACGTTTTCTAACAATCTTTTGTTCGAAGAAAATGTTTTCGAACAATTTTCGGTTTGAAGAAAATGATTTTCGAAGTTTATGCTTTCGAACAATAATATTAAGATATTTATATGAAATGTACTATAAAATTATAAGTAATTAAAGCCGAACCTTACTAAAACTCGAACTGATTTGGGCTTTTTTGTCTTTAGATAAAATTTAAAAATCGGGATAAAAAGTGACCAAAAAAACCACAATACCTAAAAACACCGGAAAAATAGAAAAAAAAACTTGAAAAGTAGACTAAACAATGCAAAAAATAGCGTATAAACCTTTTTATTAAAGTTTCATTTTGTCCTTTGATATATTATATAGTATTAATAAACATTTAACAGACAAATGTATTTCTGTCCTGTTTGTTTATTTATTACATCGTATTTTTATACAAAAAACACAAATAATATTTAAAAGAAAATGATTTTTAACAATAAATATACCTACAATAAATATTCATAACCCAAAAACTCAAGGAACATTTTTTTTATTTCTTAAGCTATATAAAAACGAGTTCTTTTAAGTTTTATTAAAACATTTTTTTTTCTCAGACTGTATAAAAATGAGTATTTTTCACGAACGTCTATGGAATTTTGAGTACGGTTTTGACACTCGTGTCGCTACCCCTGGGAGGCGCCAGGCTTCCAGGATGCAGTGACCCTAGTGACGGTCTGTAATAAGCGCCTCTCGAACTTTGTATTCCGAACTAATGTATACAGGGGGTATGTATAACCGTATTATGACAAGACCGGGGTGCTTTCCTTACTATAAATAATTAGTATACTGTGATGTAGACTCTCCATCACAAAACACATCAATTTACTCAATAAATGAGCAGAGCAAAGTTTAAGCCGAGGCACTGAGATCACTTTAAGCGGGGCCACCTTACTTTTTGCACACAGAAGATGACCAGTCACTTTTCCACATGTATCCACTTGTCTTAAATATACTACACCACCATAACCTGATAATGAGGCGTCACAAAAGCCATGTAGTTCCCTCAAAACTACATTATCTACACTTACACACCTTGGAATGGTTATAGTTGAAAAAATGGGTAACTGAGACAAATATGTAGACCACTGATCCACAATTGCCTGGGATGGGCAATCATCAAAATCTAACCCTTGAAGCCACAACTTCTGGATTAAAGATTTAACCACAAAAACTACTCGATAGAGAAAACCCAAAGGATCATATATTCTGGCTATTTAAGACAAAATATTTCTTTTGGTACATGGCTTGTTGTCTGGCACTACTGAATATGAGAACCCATCATTCACAGGGTTCCACTGAAGACCCAAAATTTTCAACACCGAATCACCTTCATCAAAACTGATGGGTTGGAGGTTCATGTTCCAGTAATTCTGAATAATTACTGCCCCACTTCATAAGTTCGAACCGCCCAAGTCTCAATAATGTCACTAATTGTCTCTGGACATCCAAAGCCTCTGAGACAGAGTTTGCTGATCCCACGGCATCGTCGATGTAGGTCGATTGCCTCAATATATCAGCTGCTAACGGTACTCTTGACCATGATCCTCTGCCAATTGCAATAAAGTACGGATGGCCAGGCACGGACTACAACTTAAGCCATAAGTCACAGTATTTAAAACATAATTTGAAACTCGTAGAGAATGATTGCGTAGAAATAAAATTTCGGACTTCCATTGTCTTTATTTATTTTAAAACACGACGTTTCGGTTAGTAAGTATCTCTAACCGTTATCAAGTGTAAACTAAACAATCTAGTCTCTAGGCTACTACTTGGTGTGCAGTCAGTTGTGACGGCCCGCCCCCTTTTTAATCCTAAGACGCCTGTTTTCCTTAAGGAGTGGTTTCCATATGTTTGGTATGTCCGTGCTTGGTTGACTGAAAACTTCTTTATTCTGCATTATAAACGCAGCTTCAATAAACTTTCGTTTTCGCCATTGCGACCTTATGTAAAACTTTAACTTCTGACCACTGAATCCTTTGATCATTTGACCATGCATGATCTGCTAAACCGGATTTTTCAATATCCTCTTGGGTACTTTTTAGATCTTCATTTACTCTAACCTGAAGAGGGCGTTTCGTTTCACCTACATATGATTTACCACACTCACACGGGATTTGGTAAATACATTCCTTATTATTTGAGGGATTGTCTGGTTTTGTTTTAGTTACAAAACTTCTTATCGTTTTTCCCGAAGAAAATACTGTTTTTATATTATAGTGTTTAGCTATTCGTCTTATGTTTTCTGAAATCCCTTGAACATATGAAATGATAAAACCTAACGGATTATTATTTTGAGAATTTGGTACATTTAGTTTGTTTTTAATTTTAAATATCGTTAAGTTTACTAATTTCTCGGAATAACCATTCTGTTGTAAGTCCTTTTTAATGTTGTTAATTTCTGTGGTTAATTCTTCATTATTACTACAAATATTTACGGCTATTAAATACAAACTTCTTATAACTCCTTGTTTTGTAGCAACAGAATGATTAGACTTAAAATTTAGGTACTGTCCCGTGTGTGTAGGTTTCCTATATAAAGTGGTTTGAATGTTTCTGTCTAATCGTTTGTCAAGAACATCCAAAAAAGTTAAGGCCGAATCTTTTTTCAAATTCTGTAGTTCGTCATCATTTTCCGGTCATTTACTTTAACCTGAAGAGGGCGTTTCGTTTCACCCACATATGATTTACCACACTCACACGGGATTTGGTAAATACATTCCTTATTATTTGAGGGATTGTCTGGTTTTGTTTTAGTTAGAAAACTTATTATCGTATTTCCCGAAGAAAATACTGTTTTTATATTATAGTGTTTAGCTATTCGTCTTATGTTTTCTGAAATCCCTTGAACTTATGGAATGTTAATAACACCTAACGGGTTATTATTTTGAGAATTTGGTACATTTAGTTTGTTTTTAATTTTAAATATCGTTGAGTTTACTAGTTTCTCGGAATAACCATTCTGTTGTAAGTCCTTTTTAATGTTGTTAATTTCTGTAGTTAATTCTTCATTATAACTACAAATATTTACGGCTCTTTAATACAAAATTCTTATAACTCCTTGTTTTGTAGCAACAGAATGATTAGAAATTATTTTCTTTGTAGAAGTGCCCTTCTATAGTGGTGGTTAGATCTTTGGGTAGTTGCTTGTAGAAGTTGCCATAGAAGGACGCATCTACAGGACTTTGAAGAAGTATGCTGAGAATATCCCGGACGCTGTTAGATCCCGCCTGACTCCACACCACAGTAAGGCACCACATTTTTATGGATTACCAAATATCCATAAGAAGGATATACCACTGCGACCAATTACCAGCTCCAGGGACTCACCGACCAGCACTTTGTCGAGGTTTTTGTTGAACATAATTATTAATTATTTAAATTATAATATATAATTAAATTTGGGCTGCACTAGCTTTTTGTGTTTCTTGTGCTATAGGTATGCACATCTGTAAATTTTTATTATTATTTTTTTTTAATTTGCTTACATTTTCATGGACATAATTTGAAAGTTTAAGCAGGTATACAGTGAAACCTCCCATAAGCGGACACTCACGGTCCCGTCGATTTTGTCCGCTTATTGGAGGTGTCCGCTTATGAGAGGGAACTGCGAAATTGCAATATATATTTATTAACAATTTCCGCTGCTTGAGTTTTTCCGATATTAAATTTTTCAGCGATCTTTCGTGCTGAGAGATGTTCCTTCTCCGAAACTTCCATTTTTTCACGTAAACTAAGAAAATTTTTACTAGGCACTATTTCAAAGAGATCTATTGCTACCCAATTGAATAATAAAAATAAAACACATCAGTCCCGCCCCCGCCGAATTAAATATGTGGTCAATACGACAGAAGTATTTAGTCTCCGCATGAAAACGGAAAGAGGTAATTCCCCGGCTGCAGAAAGCGTTGTTGCCAACATACTACATAATATTGTCATAAAATAGTTTAAAATTTAATTAAACCACTATAAAAACGTAGCAATAATCAATATTGCTGAGTATGCACAAATTTCATCTATAAAAGCCGATGCTGGACAATAGACCGGCATCACTGTTACAAGTGATCAACCCAGTACACCACTGAAATACGTGGTCCCTACTAACCACACCCAGTACACCACTGAAATACGTGGTCCCTACTAACCACACCCAGTACACCACTGAAATACGTGGTCCGTACAAAATACACCCCACGTACAACCTCCTGTAGTGGGTACTTTTTATACGGCCTTATAAGGTCCACTCTGTACGGTCCAAAGGGACCTGTCTCTCCAGCACGCATGCCCCATAGAATGTATCAGTTTATACTGTTAATGTCATGGTAATATTTTGTAAATGTTAACCTGTTTTATTTGTAATACATTCATAAATTTGGATTCTTCATAACTAAATTCATCTTCCCCTTTATCCCTCAGTCACAAGGGCACTAAATAACAAACCTTGTGACATATATGGTAGAGATACCACTTGTCACAAATATAGTCGTGACAATATTTATGCCCATGTCGTGCAGCGCTCCGTCCCGTTGTCAGAGGTTCGCGTCCGGTTAAAGGAGGTTTCAGAATTTTTTTAACCAAAAAAAATTGTCCGCGTCCGGTTATTAGAGTGTCCGGTTATAGGAGTGAATTTTTCATGTAAGGAAATAGGGAAAAGCTTGGTTCCAACAAATTTGTCCGCCTAAAGGGAGTGTCCGCTTAAAGGGAGTGTCCGCTTAATAGAGGTGTCCGCAAAGAGAGGTTTTACTGTGTAACAAATAATTCCCATTATGATATCCAACTATTAAATATTTGTTTTGCTTCCTCCTTACCTATTTATTTTCTCGGCGCGCTGTTCTTTTTGTTTTATTCACGATCTCAGTTTTTATCGCGTTTCGTTTGTGTGCCACACTTTAGATTCGGTATTTAAAACTATTGGTGTTAATACGTAGAGGCAGCCTTGTTGGTTTTGCTTTTTTCCATAGTGTTTATAATAGAATTAGTGACCTGGTGCTTTTGCAGGTAGGGATTTATCTCTTATTTTTGTAATATCCTAACTTATGACTAACTATTAACTAGTCACACTTTCCTGTTTGTATTTTTTTTGCTTTTGCAGTATTACACCAACTCAAAAACCACTTTTATGCGTTTGCTTGTTTGAAAACCCCTATCCCGGTACATCTTTTGGCGCTCCAACGACGGGACAAGCAAGCAGAAAATGAATGGAACACCTACCCATCCATCAGGCTATAATTTGCGTAGCCGCCGCTGGGAGAGTGTCGGAAACGACCAACAAAGTCAATATGCAACAACATCCCTCAAACTACATCCCGGGCTGGAACCCCGGGAGATGAACAGCTACTAAATCGAAGACTCAGCAGAGGAAGGGGCATTCGAACACCTGTGGTTCTAGAGGTATTAAATGAAGCACAGAATCAAGGTAGGAGATTTATAGTTAATAATTCAGCTAGCAGAGAACGTCAGCCAAGGGTGGGTTTATCACCACCACCCCATGAACCAGTGCAAGAAGTTATTTCGTCGATTAGTAATGGATCAAGTAGTAGTCGCCATAGTTTTCCATTACCTAGCTATAGTCAAAATAATAATTTGCCTTTGTTAACATCAGTTTCTCAAAATAACTCGCAGGGTATTTTTCAAAACCAACGTTCTTTTCTCCCCACTCAAACTACAGTTTCTCATCAATTTCCAATTTTTTCCAATGAAAATAATCCAATAGTAACCTCAACGTCTCAACAAAATTTTAATTCGCACGGTATTCCCGTTTTTTCTAATTCGCAACCGATTTTTTCAACAAATTCTTTAAATATGGAAAATGTTCCTGTTTTTTCCAATTTACAGCCGATTTTTTCTAGCAACTCGGCCTCTCAACCCCATTTTGCAATTAATCCAAACTGTTTTTTCTAATTCGCAACCGATTTTTTCAACAAATTCTTTAAATATGGAAAATGTTCCTGTTTTTTCCAATTTACAGCCGATTATTTCTAGCAACTCGGCCTCTCAACCCCATTTTGCAATTAATCCAAACTTTCAAAATCAACCAATTTGCTTGTCAGAAGAACAGTTTTCTTGTCTGTTACAAAATATTAGTTTAGGGAATAGAAATATGTTAGAAACCAATAAGAAGCTGCCTTACTTTGACAATAATTTGGTACACCCAGTAGATTTTTTAAATCAACTCGAGGCAAATTTTGGTGTGGAAAGGATGACATACGAAAACTTTTGCAAAATGGCACTTGAATTGTTTACTGAAAAAACTAAACATTGGGCCGAGGGGTTCTTACATAAATTTCCAAATTATGCGTCATTTAAGCATGCGTTTTTATCTCGGTTTTGGGGTGAAGCAAAACAAGACAAAGTTAGAGACGAAATAATAAATGGCAAATATACGGATAGTGAGGGTTCATTAGTTGATTATTTTAGTAGATATGTGGCCAAGGCGAGACACCTAGATCCTCCCTTGTCGGAAAGGCGAGTCATTTCAAAAATAGCGAGACATTATCCATCAACTTTGTCCTTGACGTTAATTAAGTGTCACACCCTTCTGGAGGCTTTAGAACAACTTCAGGAGGCCGAATATCATTTTGAAGGTCAGTCCGTATGTGACCCAACTAACCGCGAAAGTTATCGCGAGAATCGAGTTCATTTTAGCGACTCAAGAAGTAGATCTAATAGCTGGTCAAAAAATTATAGGTCGCGATCCCCTGCAGTTAGTCAGTCTTCGGACAATAATAACTATGATGCAGGTAAAAGTTCAAAAAACTAAAAAACCCAGCACCTACAAGCCCAACGGTGCCACCAAGGGTTTTGAGGGCTATGAAAACGCTAAGTGTGGAAAATAACCCCCGTGATCAACTTTTAGGCGAACCGGAACTGTGCGAAAAATACCAGGACGTTCGCTCGCCAGTTTTACTTATTAAAATTTGTAATTTTACTTTTCCGGCCCTTTGCGACACGGGCAGTACGATTTGTTGCTTATCAGAAACAGTGTGGCAACAACTCTCTGATTTTCGGGAGAATTTTCCAACATTTCCATGCACTGGAGTGCGCGTAAGCGGTGCGTTCCAGTCTCGACAACACAAAGTAAATTTTCAAAGTAATATTTCCTTTAATTTGGATAATAACCCAATGGAATTTTCCCATGAATTTTTAATTATTAATGGGTTGTCTTATCCAGTTATCATAGGATCGGACTTTTTGCGGCGTTTTGGGGCCTCCTTAGATTTAAAAAATAAAAAAGTTTTTCTTTTGGTGGAAAATAAGCAATTGGAATTTTCCGAGGTAGACCCCGGATATAATTTTGAATTTCCGGCCGCGACTAATTCACGCTTAGTAATGAGTAAAAAGATATATAGGGTAGTCCGCGATTGTTCTAGCACGAGCTTGAATGATGTAGGTCCCCCTCAAAATACAAATTTAAAATCCCCAAACACTTCGGTCTTTTCTGAGTTTATAAATAATAATATATCCAATTTAAATGAAGAGCAAAAAAAGTGCCTTTTAAATTTACTCGAAAAGCATAAAAACATTTTCTCCGATAAGCCCGGCCTAACACATGAATATTATCATGAAATTGTCTTAAAAGCTGATAAGGAATTTTTTATAAAACCTTACCCAATTCCAATCGCTCATCGAGAGTCCGTTAGAAGAATCATTAATGAAATGGAGTACTGGGGCGTTATTGAGCGTGCGGCAACCCCTTATATCTCACCCTTAGTTACTACCCTCAAAAAAGACTGGTCGATAAGGGTATGTTTTGACGGGCGTTTTTTGAACAAATTGTTGGTAAAGGACCACGAACGCCCGAAAAAAATTGAAGATCTCCTACGGACCATGCCTAATGTTAAATATATGTCAACTCTTGACCTAACGCATGGGTATTGGCAGGTACCTCTTTCGCCGAATAGTCGTATAGTTTGCTACAAATTACCTTGTATTTTAAAAATGTGAACTTATTTTTATTAGTTTTAATTAATCATAATTTTAGACAAAATATTTTTTAGTTATAAGATTGATGCTTTGTCAATAAGACTTTTTTTTTCTTTGACAATAAAGCTTTTTCTGACTGACTAACCACTACAGGGTAAGTCCGAATCTTTTATCAAAAACTCAGAACATTTTGTCGAGGTTTTAAAAGGTATCGAATTAGATCCCGGCGATAGATTTGTAAGTTTTGATGTACAAAGTCTCTACACCAACGTGCCATTAAATGAGTCACTCAGTATCATCAAAAACAAATTACAATCTCCTACGGACCATGCCTAATGTTAAATATATGTCAACTCTTGACCTAACGCATGGGTATTGGCAGGTACCTCTTTCGCCGAATAGTCGTAAGTATACGGGATTTTTGTTTGAAAATAAAAGCTATCAATTCCGGGTACTCCCATTTGGGATTAGTACGGCGGTCGCGTCGTTTACTCGAATGATTAACCAAATTTTCGGCGCTGAATTTAATAACTTTATGACCTCGTACTTAGATGACCTTGGTATTTTTTCGGCTAATTTTGATGAACATTTAGAGCATTTGGACCGCGTATTCACCCGCATATCCGCGGGGCTTACTCTAAAGCTGAAGAAAACTAACCTGTTCAAAAACGAAATGCGCTTCGTCGGGTTTTATATAAACGACCGGGGCATCCAACCTGACCCAATGCGCATACAGGCCATCGCTGACTATAGGCGACCTCAAAATCAAAAAGAGTTACAAAAATTCCTGGGCCTCTGTAATTTTGATCGTGGCTTCTCTTCAAAATTTGCCGATTTAACCGAGCCGTTTACGTCATTGCTACGCAAAAAGACCCCCTGGAGATGGGCCGAGCGTGAGGAACAAGCTTTTGAGGGTATCAAAAAAGAGTTACAGTCGGCTACTTTGTTGTATTACCCCGACCATACCCTAGAATTTCATGTTCAGGTCGATGCAAGTGAAACGGGTATCGCGGGCCAAATTTTCCAAATCAGCAATGGGCAACGACACGTTATAGCTTGGGGCAGCCGTTTGCTCTTGGAGAGAGAAAGACGGTATTTTGCTGCCGAGAAGGAAGTTTTGAGCCTTGTTTTTATGCTTACGCGGTATCGTGTATATTTACTAAGTCGACATTTTGTTGTCCACACGGATAATAAGGTTTTGACATACCTCATCATGTCGACTTTTATCACCCCGTATAAGCAGATGGGCTCTAGCTTTACAAGAATACGATTTTGAGATACGGTACATACCTGGAAGTCTCAATATTATTCCAGATACTCTTTCGCGCTACGCTTGCTCACGTTTGCCAAGTCCCTCAGATAAAACATTTCAGATATTTTCGCTACTAAAATTGTCATCAGAGTTCCTCAAAATTTTACGTAAAATTGTGGAATATCAGTTAACTGACAAAAAACTACGTGACATTCGCGAGGCACTTAGCACTGATGAGGGCCTACAACGAAAATTTGTAATTTATAACGGGATTTTATATACACGCCTTAGCGAGGATGAGCCTTGCCTTTTATGCGTACCTAGAAGCTTGTGCGATCAGTTTATTATTGCTTATCATGAGGCTTTAGGCCATTTTGGAGCATATAAGACTTGGTCGGCCCTTAAGTCTGAGTGTTGGTGGACAAACATATACAAGGATGTCAAACGGGTAATCAAGTCATGTGATCTATGCCAGAAATCAAAGATGATTCCCATGCCGAAGCCGCCATTAATCCCGATCCTGCCTGCGAGCAAGGGTGAGTTATTGTCCGCGGATCTTTATGGGCCACTGCCATCGAGTCGCGCGGGCGCTTGTTATATTTTTGTCGTACTTGACGTATTTACTAAATATCTTGCCTTATATACGCTCAAAAAAGCCACTACACGAGCTTGCCTAAATCGCCTTATGGTTGATTACTTTCCAAATTTCGGTCGCCCCGGTAGTATACTAGTTGATCAGGGCACGCAATTTACCTCGGCTCGTTGGAAAAACGCCCTTACCGCCTTGGACGTAAAGATCATATACACTTCTGTTAGGCACCCAGAAGCGAACCCAGTTGAACGATGCATGCGTGAGCTAGGTCGACTTTTTCGAGCCTATTGTTTCGATAAACACACACGCTGGGCATTCGAGGTTCCCAAGTTCGCAAATCTTTTGAACAGCATTGTTCATGAATCTCACGGATTCGCTCCTAATGAGCTACAATTTGGACAGGACAAAATTAAGTTTTTACCTCCGCGCCTGCGCCCTGATAAATACCACAAAATGGAACCAACTGATGTTAACACCAAAATTGTTTTGGCACGCGAGACCCTGGAGAGTAGTGCTGCCCGTAGATGCGCTCGTAACCCCAGAAAGCCACATGAGCCTCTAAATGAAGGAGAGCTGGTCTTATTGAGGGCTAATCTTCTGCGATTAATTCAGAAACAAAAAAACTCATGCTGCTTTTTGAGGGTCCTTTTCGGATTAAGAAAAGGGTGGGGGCTGCTACGTATGTGCTATGTAATACCGACACCAACAGGGAGAGAGGCACGTTTCATGCCAGCCATTTGCGAAAATATATTACTCGTGAAGCCGCCGTTACGTCCTAGGAAATTCTACGGCTTCAGGGGGGGCAGTTGTAACGAATAATTCCCATTATGATATCCAACTATTAAATATTTGTTTTGCTTTCTCCTTACCTATTTATTTTCTCGGCGCGCTGTTCTTTTTGTTTTATTCGAGATCTCAGTTTTTATCGCGTTGCGTTTGTGTGCCACACTTTAGATTCGGTATTTAAAACTATTGGTGTTAATACGTAGAGGCAGCCTTGTTGGTTTTGCTTTTTTCCATTGTGTTTATAATAGAATTAGTGACCTGGTGCTTTTGCAGGTAGGGATTTATCTCTTATTTTTGTAATATCCTAACTTATGACTAACTATTAACTAGTCACACTATCCTGTTTGTATTTTTTTTGCTTTTGCAGTATTACACCAACTCAAAAACCACTTTTCTGCGTTTGCTTGTTTGACAACCCCTATCCCGGTACAACTGTATATCACAAACGGTTAAAATTTGTTTTTCTATAAATATGTTTCTGCACTTTCTTATTTTACCTATCTGTTTGGCTTTGCTTGTTTTTTTTTATAATTGCAGGTCCTACCCATTTCCTACTTATTTTTTGCTACAAATTACCTTGTATTTTAAAAATGTGAACTTATTTTTATTAGTTTTAATTAATCATAATTTTAGACAAAATATTTTTTAGTTATAAGATTGATGCTTTGTCAATAAGACTTTTTTTTTCTTTGACAATAAAGCTTTTTCTGACTGACTAACCACTACAGGGTAAGTCCGAATCTTTTATCAAAAACTCAGAACATTTTGTCGAGGTTTTAAAAGGTATCGAATTAGATCCCGGCGATAGATTTGTAAGTTTTGATGTACAAAGTCTCTACACCAACGTGCCATTAAATGAGTCACTCAGTATCATCAAAAACAAATTACAAACTGATGATACACTTCACGAGAGTACAACGCTATCGGTGAAGGGGGTGATGGATCTTTTGGAGCTCTGTCTCCGTAACTCTTACTTTCAAGTGAAAGATAAGTTTTACGCGCAAAATGATGGACTCCCATTGGGTTCATCTATTTCGCCAGTGGTAGCAAACATCTACATTGAGTGGTTCGAGGACCATGCGATCAACACAGCAAGAGTCAGGCCAAAACCATGGCTACGATACATGGATGACACATTTATTATATGGCCGGAAAATGATGACGAACTACAAGAATTTTCTACACCATTTAAACAGTATTCGACCAACAATCAAGTGCACCATGGAAATTGAAAAAGATTCGGCCTTACCTTTTTTGGATGTTCTTGTCAAACGATTAGACAGAAACATTCAAACCACTGTATATAGGAAACCTACACACACGGGACAGTACCTAAATTTTAAGTCTAATCATTCTGGTTTTTCTAAAAAGTGGTTCCCAAACAGGGTTCTACAATTCAAGAAGATTTGCTTTTGAACAGTTAGTTCTTTTGCTTTCTTGAAAATTCTGTAGATTCACTTCTACAAAGAAAATAATTTCTAATCATTCAGTTGCTACAAAACAAGGAGTTATAAGAATTTTGTATTAAAGAGCCGTAAATATTTGTAGTTATAATGAAGAATTAACCACAGAAACAACATTAAAAAGGACTTACAACAGAATGGTTATTCCGAGAAACTAGTAAACTCAACGATATTTAAAATTAAAAACAAACTAAATGTACCAAATTCTCCAAATAATAACCCGTTAGGTGTTATTAACATTCCATATGTTCAAGGGATTTCAGAAAACATAAGACGAATAGCTATATATATATATTTATCGGTTTCACAACGTTCTACGTCTTCCGATACCCAATCTCCACTCGTTTCTGTTTGCCCATAATTCATCATCTAGGCCTCTTATTCTTATTTCACTGTCTATTCCTTCTCTCCAGCTTCTCCTTGGCCGTCCTCGTTTTCTTCGGCCAGTTGGTTTCCATTGTAGTATTTGTTTAGGTAGTCTTTCGTCATTCATTCTTTGTACATGTCCGTACCACACCAGTTGTTTTGTTCTTATATCATCCACTAAAGTACGTTCTCCTACTGTCATAATTTCTCTTATTCTTTGATTTGTAACTCTTTCTCTTTTTGATTTCCCTGCTGCTCTTCTCCAATAGTCCATCTCCGTAGCGGAAAGCATTTTTTCTGTTCCAGACTTTAAGGACCTGTTCCAAATATATCTTGAAGAGCGTAGGCGAGATACAGCAACCTTGTTTAAGACCTTTATTTACTTGAAAGCCTTTGGTTAGTTTTGCTTTTATTTTAACTTTTGCCTTACTATTGCGGTATAACTCTTGGATGGCCTTAATTAGTTGTACGCTTATGTTTGTGTTTTCCAACGCTTTCCAAAGTAGATTTAGTGGTATACTATCATATGCCTTCTGCAAATCCACGTAAAGCAGATGCAGCTCTTGATCGTATGCCATTTTCTTTTCAATAACTTGGGTTATACAAAAGAGATGATCTGAAGTCGATCTACCCGCCCTGAAACCAGCTTGTTCTTCTGCCTCCATGTCTTTATATTCGCTCTCTACTTTATTTCTTATTATTTTACCATATATTCTGCTTAGCGTACTAGTCACAGATATACCTCTATAATTGTCACATATATCTTTCCTTCCTTTTTTGTGTATTGTGGATATATATATGACGTTTTCCACTCAGTTGGGACTACAGTTCCATTTAAATATTTTTGGAAAAGATTCCGTAATCTCCAAAACAGTTCTTCAGTGCCATATTTAATAAGTTCGGCTGGGATATTTCCGGGTCCGGCAGATTTACCGCTTTTTACGGTTGTGCACACGTTTTTGACCTCAGAGATTGTGAGGGGTACTCCCATCGTTCTAATTATATTGTCTCTTGCGTCTTCCTTGAATTCTGCTCTATCTTCAGTTAAAAGTTTTTTAAAATGCTCATCCCATTCTTTGTCTGGTATTGGTGAAATGATATCTCTGCATGTTTCTTTTTTAATTGATCTTATAGTTTTCCAGCTTTCGGTACTTCTCCTACCTCCTAAGTAAGAATCTATTTTCTGACACTTTTGCGTCCACGAATGATTTTTCTTATCACTGATCATTCTTCTCACCTTTGATTGCGCGATTTTGTATTCTTGTCTGCTTCTATCTGTCTTTTGGGATAAGTAGGTGTGATATAATTTCCTTTTTTCCTCTATTTCTCTCTCAATCTCAGCATCCCACCAGTATGGTTTTCTTCTTTTAGAAGTTTCTTCCACTAATCCTAGTGCTTCTTTTGCAGCTTGGTGGATGCTTAATGTAATACATTCGTATTCCTCATCTGGGGTTTCACCTGAACTTGTATTAAGTTTTTCGTTCAGTCTCTTTTTGTATAAGTTTTTTACGCTGTCATGTTCTAGGCTTAGTAGATTATATTTACAGTGATCAATTTCTTCAATCACTGTATCATCAAGATGTTGTTGATGCAGGCTTCGGCCTTGATAAGGAAAGAGAATTTTGGACTCCAGAAAATAGTGATCACTTCCGCATGTTGATCCACGCTTTGTTCTGACATCTTGAATTTTTAGTTTTGTCTTTTGTTTAGTGATAAGATAATCAATGACGGATTTCAGGTTTTGTGAGGGTTTGGTCCAGGTATATTTGTGTATTTCCTTATGTTGAAAAAAACCGTTTTGGATTTTTAGGTTTAATTGCTCACATACTGTAATTAGCCGGTTTCCATTTCTATTCCAGACGAATAGCTAAACACTATAATATAAAAACAGTATTTTCTTCGGGAAATACGATAATAAGTTTTCTAACTAAAACAAAACCAGACAATCCCTCAAATAATAAGGAATGTATTTACCAAATCCCGTGTGAGTGTGGTAAATCATATGTGGGTGAAACGAAACGCCCTCTTCAGGTTAGAGTAAATGAACAGTTACAAAGTACCCAATTAGGGGATATTGAAAAATCCGGTTTAGCAGGTCATGCATGGTCAAATGATCACAGGATTCAGTGGTCAGAAGCTAAAGTTTTACATAAGGAGTCGCATTGGCGAAAACAAAAGTTTATTGAAGCTGCGTTTATAATGCAGAATAAAGAAGTTTTCAGTCAACCAAGCACGGACATACCAAACATATGGAAACCACTCCTTAAGGAAAATAGGCGTCTTAGGATTAAAAAGGGGGCGGGCCGTCACAACTGACTGCACACCAAGTAGTAGCCTAGAGACTAGATTGTTTAGTTTACACTTGATAACGGTTAGAGATACTTACTAACCGAAACGTTGTGTTTTAAAATAAATAAAGACAATGGAAGTCCGAAATTTTATTTCTATTTAAAACATACTCACAAATTGTTGTCTTATATCTGTAGTGAAAACCACTTTCTTCACACGAAAGTTCAACAAAATAGAAACAATATTTGTTTGTAGTTTACTTTCAACCAACAACACATTATTTTAGCTCAGTTTATTACTAGTTTGTGCTGATCCATCAAAGACAGCTCTAAACTTTTTTGACTCTCCACTATCTTTCCAGATGCCATGACGAGGAATATTTTTGATAAGAATCACTAAAGTCACTACTATTCACCACCCTCATATGGTTCTGATCAAGATAGTCCGCCATAAAATCACAATAGGCTTCACAAAAAGCAGGATTTTTAAGCAAGCGAGCCTCTAGCAAGTGAAATCTTTTCAAGGCTTGGGACTTCGACTCACCTATGGTAGCCTGTTCACGAAATGGCATTCTCACAATATATCTACCATTTATATCACGTCTATGAGTAGAACTAAAAATGTCCTTACATCTTTGATCATCTTTAGTCAATGGAATATCCACAGAAAGAGTCTTAAGTTGCCAAAATTGTTGTAGTGATTCCTCAAAACGTGTTGAGTTTAAAGAGGTACACAAACTAAGTTGACTTGTTGAAGGTTTGTCACACACACTACCCATGAGCACATACCCAAAAATGGTATTCATAGCACAGGGTCCGCCATTTTGCCCCTGTTTAAATCCAGGAAGTAAAACTTGGGAGAAGACATCAGCTCCCAATAATAACTTCACATCTCGGGGAGTACCATACTGGGGATCAGCAGCAGGATCACACCAGATAAGTATTTCCATTTATTACTTATCTCACTAAGAGAAGTCACACCACAGATGAGGGGGACTACCACCGCTTTCACTTCAATAGACCATGACAGATTACTATTTGGGCTCATACAAAGCACCATGTTTCCTAGCGAAACAGAAGATGTCATGTTATTGATACCCACAATGGGCGTTGAACCGCCCACACGTGGCAAACCTAGCCGCTTGGCAAAGGAAGCTGTTGTAAATGAGGTTTGGCTTGCTGAATCCAATAATGCAACAACACTACCTTGACAATCACGCACACACACTTGCACAGTGGCAAAAAGAACAGTCTTAAAATTGGGAACTGAATTCCTACACACATTCACTGCAACAGAGTTTTCACATATTTCTAGATTTTCACTGTTTGACGACAAATTGTTACTTGAGACATTCTCTGACCTCTGACGAGACTCACTCCTCACTGCCGAGAGAGCACCTTTTGAATTAGGAAAGTGCAACAATGTGGAATGTCTTCGGGAACAAATTCTACAGTTTGAGTTGATAGGGTAGTCAAGAACCCTATGCTTAGCAAGGCAATTGAAGCACAGTTGCTCACTTTTGGCAAATTCATGTCGCTGAAATGCATCTAGCTCACGAAATTTATCACATTTAATTATCAAATGTTGGCTTTGGTTATCAAGAGATTTACAATATAAACATTCACTATTACCACCTGACTCCCTAGCTTTAGTTAAAAAATTATGTTTAGGACTAGAGTGACTGACCTTTTTTGATACTTCATATTGTTAGTCCACGGTTAGAAAAACGTTAAATGCAATGGACTGTAAATATTTTAATTAATGAAAGCGCGAACCAACATAAATATATTGATATGAATTACGAAATAATCAAACGTCCATAGGTAAAATATTGGTGTCACACAACGGTAATCAGAACAAATGCACTCACCAGTTTTGCAGCCACTTTCTCCTCGTTCCAAGGGGCCCCTGAATGGATCTAATGATGTCACCACGTAGCTGAAGGGCTGAAGTTTCTAGTTCTATGCTTCAGTACACAAAAATCGAGCACTTTCAGGTGTAGATAGTTGAAATAGTTGGAGAACGAAATTAACACGCCATTTTCTCTAGGCGATTGACAAGGATCTCTCTGGTTGTTGGTGCGCATGTCCAAATACGCGGAATGCGCTTTGTCCTTCATACAGTTGTGTGTTTTTAAAAATATATATAAACAACCGCGAAATTTAGCGGGAGATAACATAACTGCCCTCCAAAACACACAATTTTAGAATCTCAACCGGACAGATATAGATATAAGAAAAAGAATCGACCGATAAATATAAATGAATGAAAATAGATAAGTATCGTAAGTTTATTTAGAGATAACGAAATCCCGAAAAAAAGGCAAAACAAACAAACAAAAAATTCAAAAAAAAAATCAAAAATAAAAAAACCTATTGTAATCCCCGGTAAAAGGTAGAAAATTAAAATTACTTTTAATTTGGCAAGAGGCACAGTTTTACAACTGGCCGCTTATAAACACCGGTAACCGTTTGTACCGTCGCAACACGCACCTGACCGTCCCCGCCGGGATGCAGTTCGATGACCCGACCGACCGGCCATTTCAAAGGCGATTGAATGTGATCACTTGTTATGATAACCAAATCATTTAATTTGATATTTGGGGACGAATCAGCCCACTTGTGTCTCTGTTGTAGCGTATGCAAATACTCTATAGAATACCGTTTCCAAAAATCATTATGTAGTTTTTGGATTAGTTGCCATCTCGAGAGCCGATTTAGGGGAACCTCGGACCAATCTGACTCCGGAATTTCTGAATTAAGGGGTTCAAGTGTCAAAAAATGCCCAGGGGTAAGAGGTTGAAGATCGTGAGGGTCTGAAGAGGCAGGAGATAAAGGGCGACTATTAAGTACGGCTTCCATGCGACAGGCAAGGGTGGACATCTCCATGATAGACAACTTCCGGTCGCCGACAACTCGCACAAAGTGAGTTTTAAAACTTTTGACGCCAGCTTCTGCCAGGCCATTGAAATGTGGACTGAGAGGAGGTCCCAGATGCCAACGAATAGAAAGTCTGGTGGCAGCACTTCTTGCGTAATCCAGTAATTGGTTACGAAACCCTATAAAATTACTGCCTTGATCTGACCAGCATTGCGTCACGCTTCCGCGTCTGGAAATGAATCGATGGAATGCACCTACGAACCCTTCGGTGGACAGTTCCATGGTTAATTCCAAATGCACGCAATGTGTGGCCGTACAGACAAACACACAGACATACGATTTGAAAGCTTTACAACCACGGTAACGATGAGGAATCACAAAGAAAGGTCCACAAAAGTCGATAGCTACACTCGAAAAAGGTTTAAGTTGATTGATTCGATGAGCGGGAAGTGAACTCATTATGGGCGGTCTATAGGGTTTAGGGTTGATTCTAAAACATTGCAAGCACTTGGATATGGTTCTCTGAATTGCCCGTCTGGCAGATAATATCCAAAATTGCTGTAAAAGCAGATTATGTAATGTTTTAAACCCAGGATGAAGATATTGTCGATGAGCGGACTCGATAAGAAGAGTAGTTAAACGATGGTCACTCGAAAGTAAGACGGGGTGTTTTGCAGAATAAGACAAAAGGTCAGATTTTTGTAATCTGCCACCGACTCTAATGATATTATTCTCATCAAGAAAAGGTGAAAGTTTTCGCAAAGGTTTCGGTATTGGTTTATCCTTAGATAACGCGGAAAAAAGCTCAGAAAAACAAGAACCTTGAACGCGTTTGATAAGAAGGTGTAACGCACTTTGCATCTCACCGGTGGTAGGAAAAACAATATTTTCAAAAATAACTTTTTGGTCCGGCGGCTTAGTGGGTTTTTGATAGGAATGGTTTTGAAAAAGGTTAACTATTCGAAGGACATAACAAATGATACGTTGAATTTTGGATATAGATGAATATTTGATAAGAAGCTGATCTAAGAAGTTGACATCAATTATCGCATTGCAACAGACTTTTGACTTTTCCTCCAGATTAATATCTCCGAAATCAATCGGCATTTTTGATTTATGAAAATCGGGCCATTCGTTTTCGGGAGACCACAAAAACGACGGTGCGTTCCACCACATGTCATGTGACATGAGCTGTGAAGGGGTGGCCCCTCGTGACGCAATATCGGCTGCATTCAAAGCAGAAGGAATGTAGCGCCACGAGTTTGAGGGAATGATTTCTTGGATTCTACTGACTCGATTTCCAACAAAGGTTTGCCAGCGATTAGGAGGGGATGAAAGCCAGTGCAATACGACTTGCGAATCGCAGAAAGTAACGATATTTGTAAAAGTTATTTTTCCTTCATAGCTAGATAAAACGAAGTCAATTAATTCGCTTAAAAGAAATGCGCCTAGGAGTTCTAGCCTAGCCAAAGTTTGTGACTTTATAGGCGCGACCCTAGATTTTGCAGATATGAGAGAAACAGATATATTATTTTCCTCTTCTACACGAAAATATACGACGCCTGCGTAGCCTCGAATTGAAGCGTCACAGAAGCCGATGATTTGACAGGTATTGGTTTTTGACAGTCTGATTTGTCGGGGTAATTGAAAATTGGAAAGAAGCGGGAATTCAGAACGAAGTTTGTTCCAAGAGTCGATGATAGAAGAATCTGGTTCTTCGTCCCAGCCTATTTTCGATATCCACAACTGTTGCAAAATAAATTGTGCTTGTAGCAACAAGGGACAAAGAAAACCTAAGGGATCGAAGATTGTCCCTATGATAGATAAAATAGAACGTTTGGTTGGGGGTTTGTCCTTCATTCATTGATAAGAAAAAATGTCGTTTTTTGGATGCCATTGAAGTCCTAAAACTTTGATAAAGTGGGGTTCCTCCTTGTCGAAAGAGAGAGGCATTTGACGATCGGACTCTGGCAATGTTGCCAATAACTCAGGACAATTGCTTGCCCATTTTTTAAGTTCAAATCCTCCCGACTTCAACAAATCATTGAGTTCTGTTTGAAGGGAGAGAGCTTCAGAAGGCGAAGGGCTAGTTCCCAAGATATCGTCGATATAGATTGACGTTTTTAGAACAGTACTAGCCATAGGAAAACGTTCCTTTTCTCTCTCTGCCAGCTCATTTAAGGTACGCATGGCTAGAAAAGGTGAGCATGTCATGCCAAAAGTGACAGTAGAAAGTTCCCACACTGAAAGTGGGTCCTGTGGAGAAAACCTCCACAATATCCTTTGATAAGGACGGTGATAAGGATTGATAAGGACTTGACGGAACATCTGTTTGATGTCAGCAGTGTAGGCAATAGGATTAAGACGAAACGTAAGGAGTAAAGAAGCAATATCCTTTGGAAGTTTCGGTCCAGATAACAATGTGTCATTGAGACTAATATTTTTTGGGGTGACTGCCGAACAATCCCAGACTACCCTTAATTTTGTACTTAAGCTTTCCGGCTTTAGTACGCAATGATGTGCTAAAAAACACGACACGTCGACCTTTGGTTGACTAGATAAAACTAAACTCATATGATTAGAATCGATATAGTCTTGCATGAAACTTGAATAGGCAGTGTACAGATCAGGATTTTTGATTAATCTATTTTCTAGAAGTAAAAATCTACGATAAGCTTGCGGATAAGTATTTCCTAGGTCAGGGTTTATTTTGTCTTTAAACGGAAGATCTACCATGAATCTACCGCTCGGTTGCCGTACTACACTAGCAGTAAAAATTGATTCTGCCTGTTTTTCTTCCTTTGATAAGATTTGTTTTTAGGCAAATGTTCGATTTCCCAAAACCTAGGGAGAATGACCTCTAAAGGAGGTGAATGACTCGTTAAAAAACAACTGGTTCGTTCCGTAAGACTACCTACTTCGTCAACCTTTCCCATGACGACCCAGCCAAAGATAGTTTCAAGGGCTGAAGGCTGCCCTACCTGTCCAAGAACCCTGCCCTCCTTGAATATCTGTGCGAATAGCTCGCAACCAATAACCAGGTCCACAGGTCTAGATTTGAAATAAGATGGGTCGGCAAGTTTAAGGTTTTGCAAGTGTTTCCACTGATTATCGTTCAAAGAGAATGTAGGCATATTGGAACATAGTTGGGAACAACAATTGCTTCGAAATTAAGTAAAGGAGTGACTTGTCCTTGTGGCTTAATGTGACATTGAACGAGCCCTTTGGAAGTAAAAGAAGACATCTGATTTAATCCGAATATTTCAGTGGTGTAACTTCGCCTAGGAAGATTAAGACGCTGAATACACTTTTCACTGATGAATCCTGTCTGTGATCCAGAATCAAGCAGTGCCCTTACAGGTTGAAAATTTCCGCAAGCGTCCATAACATCTATTATGGCGGTGCATAAAAGAAAGGTACCTGAAGGTCCTGAGGCATTTAATGACACATGAAGATTATTGGCAGGTGGTGTGTGAATGACAGGACTAGTATCTTGGCTTCCAGACTCTTGATTAGTTTCTAAGATATGAGTTAAAGTGTGGTGCCTTTTACTATTGCAAGTCCTGCATGAATATTTTGATTTGCACGTATCTACGCCATGCAGGGGATGAAAACACGCTAGACATAATTTTTTCTGCTTGACGAAAGATAGGCGATCGATAGGTGAGAGATCAAGAAATGTTTGACATTTCGAAAGCACGTGACCTTGATTACACCGGAAACATTTTATTCCCGTACTTGAATTAGTTGAGGTGCCAGCCAGTCCTATAAAAGGCGAATTGAATGATTTATAGGTAGGCTTTTGCCCAAACTGACTTCGCATAGAATTTGAATTTTGATAGGTAGGCTTTTGCCCAGACTGATTTTGCATAGAATTTGATTTTTGATAGATAGGCACCTTTTTGGGTGCTGTTGATTGAGGAAGTGATTCCAAAACTTTACATCTTTTTTCTAGAAATTGAAAAAGTGACTGAAAAGTGGGAATTTCGGTATTAGTATTGGCGTGACTCATTTCGAAATTTGAACGCGTTGGAATATCCAATTTTTCTAATAAAATGAAAAAAATAATAAAGTCCCAACTGTCAACGTCAAAGCTAAGTGATTTTAAAATTTCTAGGGATTCAGAAAAGGTGTCAATTAAATTACGTAATTCTTTAGCTGACTCGTTTTTTAAGGTGGAGTTCATAATTGAGCTTAAAGCATCATTTACGAGGTCTCGCTTGTTTTGATGATATCTATTGACTAATTTGTCGTAAGCAATTTTATAATTTTGATCAGATAAGCTAATCCCTGATATCAATTTTAAAGGCTCATCCTCGAGATATGAAAATAAATATTGAAGTTTTCGAACGTTACTTAGACTTTGATTTTGATCTATAATGTTATTAAAAAGATCGAAAAAGCTTGGCCATAATTTTTTATCACCTCGGAATATGGGAATACCTAACTCTTTGAGTTTTGGAGTTTCAGATTCGTTTTGTCGAACATATGATCCCGAAAAGGATGGGGCCTCAACCGGAAATATTTTAGAGTAAACCCCCTTACACGCATAAAAATATTTACGAGCTTCTGAAAGGATCGCATCCTGCGTTTTAAACTCCTCATCGTCCGAGTCGTCTATCAACATAATGACGTCATTATGTGCCAGCATGCATTTATCGAAGGTTTCATCCAAATCGGCATACCTCACTTGAAACTCGTTTCTCGCTCTTTCATCCTTTTCCGCGGTCTGTGACAACACATAACACTCGGTGATCGCAGATAAAAAACCCTTGCGTTTTTGCGCGGCTTTTTTGACAGACATGATTTTACCTTTGAAATGACGAAATTGTCGGTAAATATACAATTAACGCTAAATTAATGCTTCTGAAATAGAAAAATGACGAATTGTCGAAAATATGCACTAATTTATCGCAATTGATGAAAGTTGTTTTAAATATCGAAATGATATGGTACACACCTATCACACTGAACGTTTGTTGTTTGTTTTGATGCCTACTCGCTTTTGTTTATACCACGCGGAGTAGACCCGTTACCATAGCAGCGGACCAAAACCAGGTACTGCGCCGACTTTCTCTCTCGACGTTTCAAATACGATGCGAAAAAATTCAAGGCCGCCTCGGCTTGCAAATAATTATTAATACCGTCGTATGGATTTATTATTTAAAAATAATTCGGCTCGAAAAGGACCACTTTATGTTAGTCCACGGTTAGAAAAACGTTAAATGCAATGGACTGTAAATATTTTAATTAATGAAAGCGCGAACCAACAAATATATTGATATGAATTACGAAATAATCAAACGTCCATAGGTAAAATATTGGTGTCACACAACGGTAATCAGAACAAATGCACTCACCAGTTTTGCAGCCACTTTCTCCTCGTTCCAAGGGGCCCCTGAATGGATCTAATGATGTCACCACGTAGCTGAAGGGCTGAAGTTTCTAGTTCTATGCTTCAGTACACAAAAATCGAGCACTTTCAGGTGTAGATAGTTGAAATAGTTGGAGAACGAAATTAACACGCCATTTTCTCTAGGCGATTGACAAGGATCTCTCTGGTTGTTGGTGCGCATGTCCAAATACGCGGAATGCGCTTTGTCCTTCATACAGTTGTGTGTTTTTAAAAATATATATAAACAACCGCGAAATTTAGCGGGAGCTAACACATATTTTCTCTGACTTGACACACTCGACACATTCACAGGACTTGAAGTACCAGATTTGGATAAAAGTGCACTATTCTCCAAAGCATGACAATTTGGTTCCAAAAAACTAATAAGATTTTGATATAAAGGGATTTTTTCTTTACTGTACTCTATTTCAAATCGCGTTTTCATAAAGGGATCTATTTTTTGCAACTTTGAAAAGTCCCACAAATCCAATTCTTGATAATTATCTAAAGCCTCCAAGTTTTGTTTAAAAGTAGAGATCAATTTACGTAGCTCCACTGAACTATTGTTTTTAGCTGGAGAAGCATTCACAATTGCCAACCAATAATCTGTCAAAAAGAATCTATCATTTTGGTACCTATCCACTAAAGCTCTATAAGCTGTTTTGTAATTCCTGCCTTAATCACATCTGCCGCTTCACCCTCTAAAACCGAAACTAAAAATTGAAATTTGGCAATATCTGAGTACTCGGGATCCTAATCTACCAATGTCCTAAACATATAAAAGGTCGGCCACTTTTGCCTATCACCACAGTAGGTCGGTATATCTAACCTCGGTTTTGCAAATGTTTTCATTCTACCACTCACAGACAAGTTTTATTTCCGACGTCATTTTTATAGTTTTCTTGGTCATCAACGCACGAAATTCCTACTAAAACCTCGGAAAATAAACACAAAACACGTTGTTTTCGAAGTAAAAACAAACAAAATTTTTCGAAATTAAACTGAGGTTAGAACCGCTAAAATCAGCTGCTTGACAGCCACACTATATGCCTATACCGAAAGCCACATCACACTTTTGTTTTCCATGTCTACACGGAAAGCCCAACCACACAAGAACCGGAACTAGCTTTCACTTTAGTCGGTCACTGGTGCCGTTTACCAGTTGCCAACTTCTCTTTGTTTTGAATTCAATTTTTGAAGGCCAATCTTTGGTCACGTGACCCACAAAAAAACGGTCGCGACGATCGCAAAAAATAAAAACCACGCGGCTGAAAGGGAAAAAAGATTAGAGAAATTGCTGCTAAGGACCCTTTAAATGAACGCATCTGTTCACTAAACACATTTATTTATTGCTAAAATTCACAAAAAAATCCCTAACCCTTATAATCATATATATATTTATCGGTTTCACAACGTTCTACGTCTTCCGATACCCAATCTCCACTCGTTTCTGTTTGCCCATAATTCATCATCTAGGCCTCTTATTCTTATTTCACTATCTATTCCTTCTCTCCAGCTTCTCCTTGGTCTTCCTCGTTTTCTTCGGCCAGTTGGTTTCCATTGTAATATTTGTTTAGGCAGTCTTCCATCATCCATTCTTTGTACATGTCCGTACCACACCAGTTGTTTTGTTCTTATATCATCCACTAGAGTACGTTCACCCACTGTCATAATTTCTCTTATTCTTTGATTGGTAACTCTTTCTCTTTTTGATTTCCCTGCTGCTCTTCTCCAATAGTCCATCTCCGTAGCGGAAAGCATTTTTTCTGTTCTATCTTTGATTGGCCATACTTCTGAGCCGTATGTAATAATACTTTTTACAATGGTGTTATATATAAGCTTTTTGTTATGTTTTGATATACTTTGGTCCCAAATTATTCCATTTAATAAAGTTATTGCTTTTCTTCCTTGTACGTTTCTATCTTTTATAGCTTTGTCTAGTGTTCCGTCAGCTGTAATTTTTAGACCCAAGTATTTATACTCATCACAGGACTGAATTCGCTGCCCAGTATTTAAGATTAGATCCTGTTTCGTTCCACCAATACACATATACTCTGTCTTATTGATATTAACCTCTAGTCCCCACTTATTGTACTCTTCTATTAGTTTTCGTGTCATATATTCGAGGTCGTCATAATCCTGAGCCACCACTATCTGATCATCGGCGAAACATAAAGTATACAAGGTGGTTTCATTCAACGGAATTCCCATGTTTTGGCATTTTCTCTTCCAGACTTTAAGGACCTGTTCCAAATATATCTTGAAGAGCGTAGGCGAGATACAGCAACCTTGTTTAAGACCTTTATTTACTTGAAAGCCTTTGGTTAGTTTTGCTTTTATTTTAACTTTTGCCTTACTATTGCGGTATAACTCTTTGATGGCCTTAATTAGTTGTACGCTTATGTTTGTCTTTTCCAACGCTTTCCAAAGTAGATTTAGTGGTATACTATCATATGCCTTCTGCAAATCTACGTAAAGCAGATGGAGCTCTTGTCCGTATGCCATTTTCTTTTCAATAACTTGGGTTATACAAAAGAGATGATCTGAAGTCGATCTACCCGCCCTGAAACCAGCTTGTTCTTCTGCCTCCATATCTTTATATTCGCTCTCCACTTTATTTCTTATTATTTTGCCATATATTCTGCTTAGCGTACTAGTTACAGATATACCTCTATAATTGTCACATATATCTTTCCTTCCTTTTTTGTGTATTGTGGATATATATGACGTTTTCCACTCAGTTGGTACTACAGCTCCATTTAAATATCTTTGGAAAAGATTCCGTAATCTACAAAACAATTCTTCAGTGCCATATTTAATAAGTTCAGCTGGGATATTTCCGGGTCCGGCAGATTTACCGCTTTTTAAGGTTTTGCACACGTTTTTGACCTCAGATATTGTGAGGGGTACTGGAGATCCCATCGTTCTAATGATATTGTCTCTTTCGTCTTCCTTGAATTCTGCTCTATCTTCAGTTAAAAGTTTTTTAAAATGCTCATCCCATTCTTTGTCTGGTATTGGTGAAATAATATCTCTGCATGTTTCTTTTTTGATCGATCTTATAGTTTTCCAGCTTTCGGTACTTCTCCTACCTCCTAAGTAAGAATCTATTTTCTGGCACTTTTGCATCCATGATTGATTCTTCTTATCACTGATCATTCTTCTCACCTTTGATTGCGCGATTTTGTATTCTTCTCTGCTTCTATCTGTCTTTTGGGATAAGTACGTGTGATATAATTTCCTTTTTTCCTCTATTTCACTTTCAATCTCAGCATCCCACCAGTATGGTTTTGTTCTTTTAGGAGTTTCTTCCACTAATCCTAGTGCTTCTTTTGCAGCTTGATAATCATCATTATCCAACAAAACTCGGCACATGAGACGAGTTCGATGGCGTTTGGTCTCTTTGCTGGTCAAAGATGGAAGGGTCGAAAATCTCGCTCTTTTTAGTGTTTTTGACGTATCTCACGTCAACACATGACACTGGGCATAGAATCAAAAATAGGTAAAGTTTTGGACATAATTCCTTATTGTTAGTGGGTCTTAGCCATGCCAACGGAAATCGGGCACAGCGCTGATTTTAGAAAATACAAATAAAATAAAATTTATCGTAATTTTCCAACTTACCCTCGTATCTCAGCTCGACGATCTAAATTACTTGAAGCTGTTAGTGGACATAATTCCTTACTGGTAGTGGGTCTTAGCCATGCCAACGGAAATCGGGCACAGCGCTGATTTTAGAAAATACAAATAAAATAAATTTTATCGTAATTTTTCAACTTACCCTCGTATCACAGCTCGACGATCTAAAATACTTGAAGCTGTTAGTGGACATAATTCCTTACTGGTAGTGGGTCTTAGCCATGCCAACGGAAGTCGGACACAGCGCTGATTTTAGAAAATACAAATAAAATAATATTTATCGTAATTTTTCAACTTACCCTTGTATCTCAGCTCGACGATTCAAAATACTTGAAGCTGTTAGTGGACATAATTCCTTACTGGTAGTGGGTCTTAGCCATGCTAACGGAAATCGAGCACAGCGCTGATTTTAGAAAATACAAATAAAATAAAATTTATTGTAATTTTTCAACTTACCCTCGTATCTCAGCTCGACGATCTAAAATACTTGAAGCTGTTAGTGGACATAATTCCTTACTGGTAGTGGGTCTTAGCCATGCCAACGGAAATCGGGCACAGCGCTGATTTTAGAAAATACAAATAAAATAAAATTTATCGTAATTTGTCAACTTACCCTCGTATCTCAGCTCGACGATCTAAAATAAAATAACCGACTCCCTCAGCATCATAAAAAATTCTTATGTCGTTAAAATCTGAAAATAAGAATTAAAAAAAAATAAAAATCGAACTGGTCCACTGTAATTTATCTGAATCTGATTCTGATGCTAACTTCCACCACGTGTTTAAGTTAAGCCTGTTCGTGATATGGACGACGAAATGTCAAACACCGTCAAAATATAAAGAAATGTCGAAGATGTAAAACATATCAAAATTGTTATTATTAAAAAAGTTTACAATTTATTTTTTGGAATATTATTGTATGTAAATATGTATTACTTATATACCTAAATTGTATTTAATTTATTTGTAACTCATTATTTTACATACAAATTCGATAAAAAGGTAATGGAAAGAGATAATTTATAAAATCAAACAAGTTTCGTGGCTAATCGGATAAAAAGGAGTTCTTGTTTCTCTCATATTTTTCCGTGGGTAGCTTGAAAGCTTAACCTTACGGGGGTCCAAGATCTAATGGACACCTAATAAGTGTTGACAGAACACTGCTTGGTCAATGTGACACTCTTGCGAAGTTAACTAGATGGTTTTGTCTCTAATCCCATGGAAATAGTGAGAAAACCTTCGCAAGACTGCGATATATATCGATCAATGAAAAAAACGAAAACAAATAAAACGAAACAAACTAAACCGTGACCTACGACAGCTCTTTCTGCCTTTCAGGCCAGATCAACGCTTATTGCGTTTTTACCCGCTATCAGACACGTGAGCGTCAGTCATAGGGATGGGCTCTCGAAGCAGTACCTGTTCATTTCGGAACAGGTCCGAACAGGTTTTTCAAGTTGTTCCATTTCGTCGGAACAGTTTTTTTTAATGTAAACGATCCTCGGATAACCGAAAAAATAATCAAAGTTGGGGACCGGCAAAGGCAAATCGGCTGTCTAATACTTGGAAAACAATTTCATTGGTCTAATACCCTGTTTCCACCAATGAATGCCCACCCCGATTCAAAAAACGCATCACGTTATGGGCCATGTATTTGCACCGGTTTTAAATGCAGCGTCACCTGATGCGTTTTTTGAATCGGGGTGGACATGCATAGGTGGAAACCGGGTGTCAGAACAAAGAGAGCAAAGTAAAAACGTGATGACCTTTTTTTTTGTTTTTTTTTGTTGCAAATTTTTAGATGGCCCTTTTCAGCATTCGCCCCCACGCCCCGTGAGGCACGCTACGCTATTTTGACCAGCCCAAGTAGTAGATATATGTCTGTTCCAGATCAAAATGAGGAGGGAATCTCGAGAAATAAAGCCTTTGTCTTTTTAACAATATCCGAAGGGTCATTGTCTTTTTAACAATAGCCGAATAGTGTGGGTACCCTTTTAGAGCATATGCCAATAGTCGGAGTGCCTTTTTGACTTTGATATTACAATGTACAGTTATGTGAGCCTTTGTCTTTTGTGTGCAGGGGCGAGTGGGTCTTTGTCTTTTTGTAAATAGCCGAATAGCGTGGGCGGTCTTTTTGGCTTTGATATGATATCGTATAGTTGCGAAGGCCATTATCTTTTGTGTACAGAGGCGAACACTGTGGGTGGTCTTCTAACCTTGATATGACAATGTAAATTTATGAGTGTCTTTGTCTTTTGTGTGAAGGTGTGCAGGTGTGAGTGGGTCTTTGTCTTTTGTATGTGGAGGCGAACAACGCGGTCGGTTTTCTTTTTTTTTTTACCCTGAGAATGGCCTTGAGCTAAAATCAATACTTCGAGGTGAGTCAAGGTTGTATATATTTCACAACAAGGGTGTTATATTGACCTCGACAATGAATGGCCTTGAGTCCAAATTTATTACCCAACAAGTCAAAACAAGTTTAAGTCAAGATCGCATTCTCTTGTTACTAATTACATCAGGTGTTCATTCATTATGCTTTGTATGCAGGTACAAAAGGCATTATTGACCTCGAGAATAAATGGCCTTGAGCCCCAAATCAATACTTCAAGGCCGGCCATTCATTGTTACGAATAAAATTACATTTTTTTCGTAACGCGTTTTTGCTAAGTGAATTTAAAATATTTGCTTTAAAAAATAACCTCTAGCGACATCTTACGTGAGAGAGTTTAATTAGAATATTTTGAAAATTTATCCGGTGACTTGCACACTACCTATTCGTGGTCTGGTTAAGCTCGAGATTATTGATTTTATGCAGGGAACTACTGCTGGGAGAGGTTAATTTTGAATTCGTTTCAGTTTTGGAATAAGATCGAGTGAGTTGTCTGTCCCTTTTTTGTCATTGGATTGAAACAGGGATAGAAAGAATTTTCTGGTTGTTCAACCTGTACGACAGAAGTTGCGTATTGCCGTGTTGTATTTTAACCTAAAAAGCTTTGTTTTGCAAAGATTCTAAGATTGAAGACAAATTTATTTACCTATAAAACAATAAACATAAGTTTTTTGTAATTTAAATAAAGTGACTCAAAATTATTCAGTCAGTTTTAGTGTTATTGACGAATACGGATTTGTGTTATTGATTTTCTGGAGAATGAAGATTTTGGGGTTTTGGGGAATCTGATTGGTCAGTGATTGCTATGTAGTTTGGGGAATTGAGAGGAATTGGACAAAAATCGCTCTTTCTGTTCGAGATTTTGTCGAGAAACAAGGTATTTTAATTATGTTATAACATAACCTTAAAAAAAATTTTTATTCATCAAGCATGGCTTGAAATTTTTTTTATAGGATAAATTAGAACTTTGCTCTAATTTTAATTAATGGTAATATGAAATTCAATTGCATATACCAGATTTTTTTTTAGCTCACACATATACTATACTATAGTAGTGTGAGCTATGGTGATCCTAATTTTTTCGAGAAAAAAAAAGTTGCTTCGATTTCAAAATTTTTTATATATCTTTGCGTTTCAGATGATTTTGAAACTTTTTTGTTGCGCCGTCTGTCTGTCTGTCTGTCTGTCTGTCTGTATGTCTGTAACGACCAACGCGCATAACTCAAAAACCGCTCGGCCGATTTTAATGAAATTTGGTACCTAGGCTGGGTCTTGGGTCGAGATGGTCCCATTTAAAAATGAACAAAATCCACCGAACACAAACCAAATAAAAGGGTGGGGGTAGATTTCAAAAATTAGAGTTTATGTGAAAATATGGCGTGTGTGATATCAAACGAAAGCTAATTGAGTCTGGAGTTAAACAAAATACATTTTAATTTATTTAAAAAAAAGGGAGGGGGTATATTTCAAAAATTCGAGTTTAAGTGAAAATATGGGGTGTGTGATATCAAACGAAAGGTAATTGAGTCCGGAGTTTAACAAAATACATTTTAGTTTTTGCTTTTTTTAAGGGTGGGGGTAGATTTAAAAAATTTGAGTTTAAGTCAAAACATGGCTTGTGTGGTATCAAACAAAAGGTAATTTAGTCTGGAGTTGAATAAAATATATTTCAGTTTTTAGTTATATTAGCTCACACGTAAACTATAACTATAGTACCTAGTGTGAGCTTAGGGGCCCATATATTGGCAGAGTATTTTTAATTAGGTAAATATGTTATTACATAAATATATATATCTATTTTTATAAAAAATTTTCTTTGCCGAGGAAATGTTACAATTTTTCTTTATGGTTTTAACAGACAATTATCTCTCTAGACTACTTAATTTTTTTTATAAATTGATTTTGTTTTATGCTTCGAACTATGTTCGACAAAATATTTATATATTGGCTAAATGGTATTTTGGTTATAGTTTATTTATAATGAGTTCACAATGTTGTGCCTACATGGGATTTCTAGAATCCAGATTATGATTTTAAGCTAGTAATTGATCTTGGATCTCGCTCATTTCTTTTTTTTTTTTGATAGCTTGGTATCAATTAACAATAGTCACTACGACATGACCATATGGTTAAATTTGAGGTTATAAGTATCATAAGCACCTTTGGTTGAAATAGAGTTAGACAGGTTAATACAGCTAAAATTTTATTTAGCTATTGCCGATAGCTGTTTTTTTTACATATAGTTTTTTTTATAACCAAAATACAAATTTTTGTTTTTTTTATAGACTTAGGTGATGATTTGTGTCCCGAAAAGATAAATAATTTGGTGTGAATAGACTAAAGTTTTATTTGGCAATTCTACAGAATTACTGTACAGTATGTACAAATTTTGATGAAACTTTGGAATATTTATATAGGGTGTTTTGACGGACCTGATCAGAAAATAAAGTTTTTTTGTTTTTATCTATGGAAAATGATTGAAACCATAGTTGTATTTTAAAGATTACTTCAAGTATACTGAATCTAACATTTCCTGGGTTGAGATTGTTTTGTTTTTATGTTATTTTTTTTTCTAACCTCAATTCTCGACAAAACTATTACAACATATGTAAATATTTTTTTTCACTATTGTACATCAAAAGAAACAAGGTTCTAAAAAGGAAGTATGTCTCTTTTAAGTTATATTTGAACAGTAAAATCTATAATTTTATTAATATCATTTTTTTACTACCTTTTTAAGAAACTGAGTTTCAACAAAAAATTAATATTTTTTTTCTTGTTTATATTTGATCATTTGTTTTTTATTTGTTTTTTTTTTCTTTCTGAAACAAAATAAAGGTTGAGGGTTGTAAACAAAAAGTAATCCTGATCTTTTATTTCGTTCCTGCATTGATACATTGGTAACATGGTAATAGTAAGAAAAATCTGTCACCATTGTTGTTAATTGTGTCAAAGTAAATAGAGGTCTATTATCATTTCAAAAATAGAAAATTGACAATATTTTTCTTAAAGGAACCTCCCGACCCTAAATAGCTCTTCCTAGCGGAGGTTGATTTGAGGTATATTAAAGCAACATCAATAATATACAAAAAGTTATATTATATAAAAATAAATAATATAACAAAGTGGCGACCAACGTTCTTTTTGATAGAAAAATCAAGAATTTAGGGAAATGTTGTCAATTTTTTTTTGGTGTGTTAAGTTCTTGGGTTCGGAGGAAAAGTTTTGGAAACTTTAAAATCTTTTTAATTTGAACATTGTTTACCTACTTTACTGAATTTGACTTAAAATAATTTTTTTATATATTTGAAGATTGTTTGATATCTATTTTTCTGAATTTAATTTGATAATATAATTTCATTATTTATCTTGATCTTGAATATTGTTGACAATGGCTTTTATTGTGAGTGCTTTACATGCTAGTGAGGTAGAATATGAGCTGAAGATTAGGGAGGTTGAACCTACAGGGAATGTTGCCAGTAAAAGAATAGTTTTGCAGGGCCTTCTGTCTCAAGAAAATGCAAACCGTAGTTTTGCAACGATAAAAAATCCCTTTACTTTTAGTGACGACCATACCCAAATTAAGGGAACTTTAGATAGTTTAAAACATAAAATTGATTCATTTACGGGTACTAAACAAACGGCTAAATATAAAGAAATCACTACTCGACTTCACCATGTTTCGGGTAGAATTTCGAGAATGAATTGTGAGACAGAATATCAATGTAGCTCTAGACAAGACCTTTATGTCAAATGTCTAACTTTAGAAGGGACCCTGGAAAATAAATTGTTACCTGCAACTTCGACTCCTAATATTCAGTCTGCCAATATTATACCTCCAAATACTTTTCAAAGTTCTATACCAGTCTATAAGTGGGATCTTAAAAAATTCACTGGACATGGCTCGTTAATGGCATTTTTGGAAAAAGTCCAAACGTTGAGAATCTCTAGAAACTGTTCATTTGATGAACTTTTTGCCTCTGCCAGTGATCTTTTTGATGGTCAAGCTTGGACTTGGTGGCATAATAATCACAAGAAAAATCGTTTTTCTAATTGGGAGGACTTGGTGGGAAAGCTTAAACAAACTTATTTACTTAAAAATCATGATAAAAATTTAAAAATAGAGATTAGCTCACGTAAACAGGGTTATAAAGAGAATGTTTCTGTTTTTATTGATTCAATGGAGGGATATTTTAATAGATTGATTGAACCAGTTTAAGAACAAGAAATGGTTGATATTGTTAGAATGAATTTATTACCTGATTATGTCAGAGGTTTGGCCCTAAATGACATTTCTTCAATGGATGAATTAACAAAACCCTTTACATAATAAAAGTCAAACAAATAATTATATTTCTAATGAGTCGCCAGAAAATAAGTATTTTTCGAGTCAGTCGATTAGTCCTTTGTTTATTAAAAGAGAATTTGATGATAGACCTTATTTGGATATTAGCATTTATACTGAGAAGCTTTTGTCATTAGTTGATAGTGGAAGTTGCTCTTCTATTTTAGGTTTTGATGGCTTATATATTTTAAATTTACTAAATCTTTCTTTATCTACTGATTTGTCTTTGCATGTTACAACTGCAGATGGACAGCAGCAGAGTGTTGTAGGTTTTGTGTGGGTACCTGTCACATTAAATAATATTACACGCCCAATAAAACTTTTGGTTATTCCATCGCTTAAGCACTAATTTTAGGTGTTCCTACATTCTGTGCAGTAAATACTCTACACAGTGCTAAAGAATTAACTGATGTACAACAAAATGAGCTTTTTGAAATTATGGAGTTGTTTAAATCTATTGCACCTGAGGATAGGTTAGGTCGTACTCATTTAATGACACATAAAATTGATACAGGCACAGCTGAGCCTGTGAAACAGAGGCAATATGCACTATCTTATGCAATGAATAAAATTTTACATGAGGAAGTTGATAAAATGTTGGCATTAGACATTATAGAACCTTCTGATTCTCCTTGGTGTTCACCAGTTTGGCTTGTTCAACGTCAAGTTATCCTATGCCATTAATAGAAAACATAATTTCAAAAGTTCGAGATGCTAAGTATTTAACTTCAATTGATTTAAAACAAGCTTTTCATCAAATCCCTCTTGATGAGGATTCTAAACCTAAGACAGCTTTTGCAGTTTATGGAAAAGGTCTTTATCATTATAAAACTTTACCATTTGGTTTAAACAATAGTGCTCAAGCGATGTGTAAATTAATGGATATTGTTATTGGTCCTGCTCTAGAACCTAACTACTTCTATTTTATTGATGATTTAATTTGCGTTTCTAGTGATTTTGAGACACATTGTGATGTATTACGTAAGCTTTTTCAACGTCTGAAAGATTCCAACTTAACTATAAATTATAAAAAGTCCCAGTTTTGCAGAGAATTACTAAGATTTCTTGGTTATATTGTGGATGAAAATGGTTTAAGAACTGACGAAGATAAAGTTTCTGCAATTTTGGAATATTCTAGACCCAAAAATACTACGCAAATTAGACGTTTAATAGGTTTAGTTGCATATTATAGACGTTTCTTAAATAATTTTTCTTCTTTAAGTAGCCCAATCACAGATTTGCTTAAGGGTAGAAAAAAAGGTCAATCTATTAAATGGACTCCTGAAGCAGAAAAAGCTTTTCAGGATATTAAAGTTGCTTTAACCACAGCACCTGTGCTTGCTAGTCCTGATTATATTAAACCTTTTATTTTAATGTGTGATGCTTCCGATACAGGGGTAGGCTGTTGTCTTTATCAGGAAGAAGACGGTCTAGAACATCCGATTGCGTATGCCAGTAAAACGTTAAATAAATGTCAAAGAAAGTATACAACTACTGAGAAAGAACTTTTAGCAATTGTATTTGGTGTAGAGAAATTCCGTTGTTATATTGAGGGTACTCATTTTACTGTCCATACTGATGATAGTTCTTTAACTTGGCTTTTTAATATGAAAAATCACGTTAGTCTACCTCAACCCGAAGCTGATGTTTCGCCATAAAGTAAGAACAACGTTGGACAGAAAGAAGCAACAAAAGACAAACATCACCAGTCAAGAACAACGGGCAATCAAGAACCTGCAGGCTGACAAATCAATCAAGATTCTACCGGCCGACAAAGGAAACGCAACGGTGATCATGGATGTCGAGACTTACGACAAAAAGATCCAAGAAGTTCTGGAGAAAGGAGACTACAAGCAACTACCCAAAGACCCAACCACCACCATAGAAGGACGCATCTACAGGACTTTGAAGAAGTATGCTGAAAATATCCCGGACGCTGCTAGATCCCGCCTCACTCCACACCACAGTAAGGAACCACATTTTTATGGATTACCAAAGATCCATAAGAAGGATATACCACTGCGACCAATTACCAGCTCCAGGGACTCACCGACCAGCACTTTGTCGAGGTTTTTGTTGGACATAATTCAACCACTACAGGGTAAGTCCGAATCTTTTGTCAAAAACTCGGAACATTTTGTGGAGATTTTAAAAGGTATCGAATTAGATCCCGGCGATAGATTTGTAAGTTTTGATGTAGAAAGTCTCTACACCAACGTGCCAATAAATGAGTCACTCAGTATCATTAAAAACAAATTACAAACTGATGATACACTTCACGAGAGAACAACGCTATCGGTGGAAGGGGTGATGGATCTTTTGGAGCTCTGTCTCCGTAACTCTTATTTTCAAGTGAAAGATAAGTTTTACGCGCAAAATGATGGACTCCCAATGGGTTCATCTCTTTCGCCAGTGGTAGCAAACATCTACATGGAGTGGTTCGAGGGCCATGCGATCAACACAGCAAGAGTCAAACCAAAACTATGGCTACGATACATGGATGACACATTTATTATATGGCCGGAAAATGATGACGAACTACAAAATTTTCTACACCATTTAAACGGTATTCGACCAACAATCAAGTGCACCATGGAAATTGAAAAAGATTCGGCCTTACCTTTTTTGGATGTTCTTGTCAAACGATTAGACAGAAACATTCAAACCACTGTATATAGGAAACCTACACACACGGGACAGTACCTAAATTTTAAGTCTAATCATTCTGTTGCAACAAAACAAGGAGTTATAAGAAGTTTGTATTTAAGAGCCGTAAATATTTGTAGTAATAATGAAGAATTAACCACAGAAATTAACAACATTAAAAAGGACTTACAACAGAATGGTTATTCCGAGAAATTAATAAACTCAACGATATTTAAAATTAAAAACAAACTAAATGTACCAAATTCTCAAATAATAATCCGTTAGGTGTTATTAACATTCCATATGTTCAAGGGATTTCAGAAAACATAAGACGAATAGCTAAACACTATAATATAAACACAGTATTTTGTTCGGGAAATACGATAAGAAGTTTTGTAACTAAAACAAAACCAGACAATCCCTCAAATAATAAGGAATGTATTTACCAAATCCCGTGTGAGTGTGGTAAATCATATGTAGGTGAAACGAAACGCCCTCTTCAGGTTAGAGTAAATGAACATCTAAAAAGTACCCAATTAGGGGATATTGAAAAATCCGGTTTAGCAGATCATGCTTGGTCAAATGATCACAGGATTCAGTGGTCAGAAGCTAAAGTTTTACATAAGGAGTCGCATTGGCGAAAACGAAAGTTTATTGAAGCTGCGTATATAATGCAGAATAAAGAAGTTTTCAGTCAACCAAGCACGGACATACCAAACATATGGAAACCACTCCTTAAGGAAAACAGGCGTCTTAGGATTAAAAAAGGGGGCGGGCCGTCACACCTGACTGCACACCAAGTAGTAGCCTAGAGACTAGATTGTTTAGTTCACACTTGATAACGGTTAGAGATACTAACCGAAACGTCGTGTTTTAAAATAAATAAAGACAATGGAAGTCCGAAATTTTATTTCTACACAATCATTGTCTACGAGTTTCAAACACAGAGTTGAAGAACGGTACGGACCCGGAATCAACAATCTATTCAGAGGCTACGAGAAGACCAAACTTAAAGTGATAAAGGAAGAAGAACACATTTCATTCTTGTGCGAGGCGCGCGACAGTGGTGTCATTCCGGTTGGTTTCCGCCTAAAAGCCAACTTTCCGGGAGTGAGAACGAAGAAGATCTTAGAGAGGACAAGCCAAGCACTAATCCCATCCCAAATCAGTTACCATCGATGGAGAAAAGCCAACTTCAACGCCGACATGGAGGAGCGATTTGACGAAATTAGACGACACACATGGGAGGAAGACTACGAACCGATACTGAGTAAAATTGACAGTACGTGCAACAGAGAACGACAGAAGATACGATCAACTCACAGAGAAAAACTCAAGAAACTACAGACACGTACTCAAGATAGAACAGACTCAACAACACCAAGCACTATAGTCAACATCTCCAAAAGGACTCTGAGCACCAACGAAGAATTGGTACTCAGTAAGGGACTTAAGTTCGCCATTGCACCGGCACAGACACCGACACTGGAAATTATTGCAGCAATAGAGACCGTTAGTCTACCTCAATCCGAAGCTGATGAGTTTCGCCATAAAGTAAGAACAACGTTGAACAGAAAGAAGCAACAAAAGACAAACATCACCAGTCAAGAACAACGGGCAATCAAGAACCTGCAGGCTGACAAATCAATCAAGATTCTACCAACCGACAAAGGAAACGCAACGGTGATCATGGATGTCGAGACTTACGACAAAAAGATCCAAGAAGTTCTGGAGAAAGGAGACTACAAGCAACTACCCAAAGACCCAACCACCACCATAGAAGGACGCATCTACAGGACTTTGAAGAAGTATGCTGAAAATATCCCGGACGCTGCTAGATCCCGCCTCACTCCACACCAGAGTAAGGCACCACATTTTTACGGATTACCAAAGATCCATAAGAAGGATATACCACTGCGACCCATTACCAGCTCCAGGGACTCACCGACCAGCACTTTGTCGAGGTTTTTGTTGGACATAATTCAACCACTACAGGGTAAGTCCGAATCTTTTGTCAAAAACTCGGAACATTTTGTGGAGGTTTTAAAAGGTATCGAATTAGATCCCGGCGATAGATTTGTAAGTTTTGATGTAGAAAGTCTCTACACCAACGTGCCAATAAATGAGTCACTCAGTATCATTAAAAACAAATTACAAACTGATGATACACTTCACGAGAGAACAACGCTATCGGTGGAAGGGGTGATGGATCTTTTGGAGCTCTGTCTCCGTAACTCTTACTTTCAAGTGAAAGATAAGTTTTACGCGCAAAATGATGGACTCCCAATGGGTTCATCTCTTTCGCCAGTGGTAGCAAACATCTACATGGAGTGGTTCGAGGGCCATGCGATCAACACAGCAAGAGTCAAACCAAAACTATGGCTACGATACATGGATGAGACATTTATTATATGGCCGGAAAATGATGACGAACTACAAAATTTTCTACACCATTTAAACGGTATTCGACCAACAATCAAGTGCACCATGGAAATTGAAAAAGATTCGGCCTTACCTTTTTTGGATGTTCTTGTCAAACGATTAGACAGAAACATTCAAACCACTGTATATAGGAAACCTACACACACGGGACAGTACCTAAATTTTAAGTCTAATCATTCTGTTGCAACAAAACAAGGAGTTATAAGAAGTTTGTATTTAAGAGCCGTAAATATTTGTAGTAATAATGAAGAATTAACCACAGAAATTAACAACATTAAAAAGGACTTACAACAGAATGGTTATTCCGAGAAATTAATAAACTCAACGATATTTAAAATTAAAAACAAACTAAATGTATCAAATTCTCAAAATAATAATCGGTTAGGTGTTATTAACATTCCATATGTTCAAGGGATTTCAGAAAACATAAGACGAATAGCTAAACACTATAATATAAACACAGTATTTTCTTCGGGAAATACGATAAGAAGTTTTGTAACTAAAACAAAACCAGACAATCCCTCAAATAATAAGGAACGTATTTACCAAATCCCGTGTGAGTGTGGTAAATCATATGTAGGTGAAACGAAACGCCCTCTTCAGGTTAGAGTAAATGAACATCTAAAAAGTACCCAATTAGGGGATATTGAAAAATCCGGTTTAGCAGATCATGCTTGGTCAAATGATCACAGAATTCAGTGGTCAGAAGCTAAAGTTTTACATAAGGAGTCGCATTGGCGAAAACGAAAGTTTATTGAAGCTGCGTATATAATGCAGAATAAAGAAGTTTTCAGTCAACCAAGCACGGACATACCAAACATATGGAAACCACTCCTTAAGGAAAACAGGCGTCTTAGGATTAAAAAAGGGGGCGGGCCGTCACACCTGACTGCACACCAAGTAGTATAAGTAGTAGCCTAGAGACTAGATTGTTTAGTTCACACTTGATAACGGTTAGAGATACTTACTAACCGAAACGTCGTGTTTTAAAATAAATAAAGACAATGGAAGTCCGAAATTTTATTTCTATAATGAACCTACTTCAGCAAAATATGCGCCAAAGTGTTTATAAGTATATAAGAAAATGTAAAATCAGTGCTTCATGTAAACCTGGTCACTTACCACAGGCAGGTCTTATGGGGGAGTATAGAAACATAAACTTTCCATTTTAAATGATTTCCGCTGATTTATTGGGACCTTATCCTCGTAGTAAAGGCGGTTATCAGTATCTTCTTGTTGTAGTAGATTGGTTTACTAAATACCCTATAGTTCATCCTCTCACTAAAGCAACATCTCAGTCTATTATTAAATTTATAGAAAATCAAATCTTTCTTGTATATGGTGTGTGCCAAATTTTCTGGTGCGAGTTTATTGCCAGTTTATTGCAAAGGTTTTTAAAGACTTTATGGCAAAATATAATGTTCAGAAGATTTTTTATAATGCGGTATATCACCCTCAGATAAATCATACAGAGAGAGTAAACAGAAGTATTCTAACTGCTATAAGAGAGTATATCCATGAGAATCATAAGTCTTGGTGGCAAAAGATCTATGAGATTGCACAGGCAATTCGATTGGCAAAACATGACATTACTGAATTTTCTCCTTCATTTTTAAACTTTGCTCGAAACATTCCTGTCAGTGGTGATTATTATGGTCTTATTTCAGAAAATCCGACCAATAAGTTAGAAATCTCTAAGAAAGTTCATAATCCAGACACAGTACAAGAACTCGCACAAATTTTTGAGGATCTTCGAAAAAGACTGTATAATTCTTATAAAAAGAGCAAACAACGTTATGACCTGCGCAGGATAGACGTAGAGTATTTTATTGGGGATTACGTTTGGAAGAAAAACTATGTTCTCTCTAATGCGGGAAATAATTTTTTTGGCAAACTTGCACCTAAGTTTATTTCTTGTGTAATTATTAGAAAACTTTCAAAATTAGTTTATGGCCTGAAAGACAGGAATGGTAGTGATTTGGGTAATTATCATGTATCTGATATAAAACCTGATGTTCACAGGAACTGGATTCTGATGATTGGACAGAACCAGATAGTGATATCTCTGACTAATGTTCACATTTTTTTTTACCCTAACTTTGTCTAACTCTTTTTGTAGTATTTTATGTAACTATTTTTTTAAAGTTTTTAATTTTTGGTGGTACCTGAACTGAACTTTTTATCTGACAAGACATGACAGACGGACAGACAGACATGACAATGATGAAAGAACATGACATATAGCTCGAATATTTAGTGAAATTCTGTGCCTAAATAATTCGAAGCGTGTTTTTCTTTTTTCTTGAAATTACTTTTAACTTTTAATTATTTTTAATGTATTAACTTTTGAGATTTTTTTAACTAAACTTTTGTAATTTTTTATATAAAAAAAAAATATTTTTTTCTTGTCTAGCTGAAGGCTAAGGGACCATATTTTAATATGACCTTCAGAAGGCAACTTTTTTTTTCTCCTTTCTTTGTTTCAATTTTTTAAAAGAAAAAAATTCTCGTCCTGCTGTAAACATTAAGGAGTGCATGTTTATTTAAATGAGGTGTGATCTACAGAAAACAATTTGTTTTGCTGTGGACAATATAATATTTAAAAAATTTCATTCATTTTTTAAATTTTTTATATTTCAAGAAAACAGAAGTATTTTAAGATTATTTTTCTTGCATTTTTACTAAAAAAACATAACAATGAAATATTTTTTTCAATTGATTTAAGTCTTCCATTTACAGTTTTACCAGAAATATGGTAACACATTAGATTTCTTTTTCAACTTCTATATTTTTGACATCAGATTTTTCTTACAGAAACTAAGTTTCTAAAATTTTTTTACATACCTGGATGTGTCGATTTAAATTGAGTAATAACTCAATAATTTAGTTTTTAATATTAATACGCCGGATTGTCTTCTGATTGTTGGGGAGTGTTTTTGCATTTCTGGTTGGTGTGGGCAGTCTTGCAGATTACTTTGAGGGCTACTACACGAGACTTTTTGATTGCTATATCAAACTGTGCAATTTTAGTCTGCTTGTTCAAATTTTAGCGAAAAAGTAATAGTATACTCTTAAAGTAATTTATTTCATCTTGAATTTTTTGTACCAACCAACCAAAGTGATCTGTAGACTGTGTTTCATTGCTGGTGTGTTTGAGTGTTTTTCCATCTTTTTGGGAGACAATGCTGTATATTAAAGGGGGGCAATTTAAATAAATTCTAAATTCCTTTTGGTAACTTTTACGGCTTTTTGGTTTAGTGGGTGTTGATTGACAATATACTCACAACTTTTAAATTAGTAAACTTTTGGGTTTAAGCTTGGTGATGGGGGGTTGAGATAGCCTCGAAGGTAGCTTAGACGAGCCTTCACTATAGGAGTTTTGGCTACTGTCATGCGAGTTGCTGCCCAAGAGTGTGTTTATAATGTCAATTCAACAGTACTCTACTAATTTGATCCTGTCAAAATTTTTCTTGTGATTATGACATTAGTGGTGACTTCAAAATTTTGTAACTTGGATCCCACTAGGTAATATTATTGTAAATGGAAGTACAATGTCCTTACAAAATATTGCTGTATTACTTAGTTTTAAGTTTTTTTTATATATAAAAGTGAGTTTCATATTGTAAAACTTGCACATAGGTTTAAGTAATAACCATATTGTAAAACTTGCACATAAGTTTATGTATGTGCTGGCGCCCATATAATTTTTTTTATTATTTAAGTAAAATTGTATATCACTTGATGTTTTTGAGACAGTTCCTGACCAAGCATATTTCTTTTATAATTTTTGGAATTTGATAGTTTTTTTTGAAAATACTGATAGAATTTTTTTTTTTATAAATTTATTTTTTTTTTAACCGACTATAGGGAGAATAAAATTAAATTTTTTTCGTAACGCGTTTTTGCTAAGTGAATTTAAAATATTTGCTTTAAAAAATAACCTCTAGCGACATCTTACGTGAGAGAGTTTAATTAGAATATTTTGAAAATTTATCCGGTGACTTGCACACTACCTATTCGTGGTCTGGTTAAGCTCGAGATTATTGATTTTATGCAGGGAACTACTGCTGGAAGAGGTTAATTTTGAATTCGTTTCAGTTTTGGAATAAGATTGAGTGAGTTGTCTGTCCCTTTTTTGTCATTGGGGTGAAACAGGGATAGAAAGAATTTTCTGGTTGTTCAACCTGTACGACAGAAGTTGCGTAATTGGCCGTGTTGTATTTTAACCTAAAAAGCTTTGTTTTGCAAAGATTCTAAAATTGAAGACAAATTTATTTACCTATAAAACAATAAACATAAGTTTTTTGTAATTTAAATAAAGTGACTCAAAATTATTCAGTCAGTTTTAGTCTTATTAACGAATACGGATTTGTGTTATTGATTTTCTGGAGAATGAAGATTTTGGGGTTTTGGGGAATCTGATTGGTTAGTGATTGCTATGCAGTTTGGGGAATTTAGAGGAATTGGACAAAAATTGCTCTTTCTGTTCGAGATTTTTTCGAGAAACAAGGTATTTTAATTATGTTATAACATAACCTTAAAAAAAAATTTATTCATCAAGCATGGCTTGAATTTTTTTTTATAGGATAAATTAGAACTTTGCTCTAATTTTAATTAATGGCAACATGAAATTCAATTGCATATACCAGATTTTTATTTTTAATTAGGTAAATATGTTATAACAAATATATATATGTATTTTTATAAAAACTTTTTCTTTGCCGAGGAAATGATACAATTTTTCTTTATGCCTTTAACAGACAATTATCTCTCTATTTAGACTACTTAATTTTTTTTTATAAAAATTTTGATTAGTTTCATATTTTTTCTTTATCAAAATGTGGTATTGATTTTGTTTTATGTCTCGAACTCTGTTCGACAAAATATTTATATATTGGCTATATGGTATTTTGGTTATAGTTTATTTATAATGGGTTCACAATGTTGTGCCTACATGGGATTTCTAGAATCCAGATTATGATTTTAAGCTAGTAATTGATCCTGGATCTCGCTCATTTTTTTTTTTTGATAGCTTGGTACCAATTAACAATAGTCACTACGACATGACCATATGGCTAAATTTGAGGTTATAGGTATCATAAGCACCTTTGGTTGAAATAGAGTTCGACAGGTTAATACAGCTAACATTTTATATAGCTATTGCCGATAGCTGTTTTTTTTTACATATAGTTTTTTTTATAACCAAAATACATTTTTGTTTTTTTTTTATAGACTTAGGTGATGATTTGTGTCCCGAAAAGATAAATAATTTGGTGTGAATAGACTAAAGTTTTATTTGGTAATTCTACAGAATTACTTACAGTATGTACAAATTTTGATGAAACTTTGCAATATTTATATAGGGTGTTTTGACGGACCTGATCAGAAAATAAAGTTTTTTTGTTTTTATCTATGGAAAATGATTAAAACCTTAGTTGTATTTTAAAGATTACTTCAAGTATACTGAATCTAACATTTCCTGGGTTAAGATTGTTTTGTTTTTATGTTATTTTTTTTCTAACCTCAATTCTCGACAAAACTATTACAACATATGTAAATATTTTTTTTCACTATTGTACATCAAAAGAAACAAGGTTCTAAAAAGGAAGTATGTCTCTTTTAAGTTATATTTGAACAGTAAAATCTATAATTTTATTAATATCATTTTTTACTACCTTTTTAAGAAACTGAGTTTTAACAAAAAATTATTTTTTTTTCTTGTTTATATTTGATCATTTGTTTTTTATTTGTTTTTTTTTCTTTCTGAAACAAAATAAATGTTTAGGGTTGTAAACAAAAAGTAATCCTGATCTTTTATTTCGTTCCTGCATTGATACATTGGTAACATGGTGATAGTAAGAAAAATCTGTCACCATTGTTGTTAATTGTGTCAAAGTAAATAGAGGACTATTATCATTTCAAAAATAGAAAATTGACAATATTTTTCTTAAAGGAACCCCACGACCCTAAATAGCTCTTCCTAGCCGAGGTAAATTTGAGATATATTAAAACAACATCAATAATATACAAAAAGTTATATTATATAAAAAAAAAATAATATAACATCATTACAGATTTACGAGTCAAGGTGGCATATATTTCACAACAAAGGGTTATTTTGACCTCGACAATGAATGGCCTTCAGCCCAAATTTATTACCCAACAATACTTCAAGGACATTACAAAATTAAAAGTCAAGGCCACATATATTTTGCAAGAGTGGGGGGTGTTATATAAAGCCAGGCTACTAGTAGGATCTTCTTTAGTGTCGGCCTGTTGCCCTACGATTTTGGTTTTATTTTCCAATTAACCGCGCGCTAAAACATTGTTAGGTAAAGTTTTTTTTAAAAAACATAAAGTTCTTTGTTTGTGACAGTAAAGTTTGTTCATAAGATTTGAAATGCTTTCGTGTCCTCAGTGCCATTTAATCGGAAGTGATTACAAGACGTATTTTACTCAGATCAAGTCCAAGGTGCTACCGCTAGGTCAGCGATGTGTTAAGGATCATTGTGCGGTAAAAGTAAATATGGAATTATTTGCGCAATTTATTCATCCCACGAAGGAGGTTATTGCAGTTAAGTCATTTAATACAGCGAACGAAGTTATCTGTATGGGTTCAGACTTATCAATTATTTATGAAACTTTTGTGGACAAAATGGTATTACAGGCTTCAGAATTTATGGAACGTGATTCAGGTAAGGATTAATTTATATCTTAGCATTTTAGTCAGTCAAATAAAGTAGGTACACATTTAAACTAATATTAATAATCCCTCATAAGTTTGGCTTAAAAGTTAATAATTGACACCAAATCGCTTTAATCCATTTTAGACAAAATCATTGTAAAAATATCTATTCTATGCTTTTTATAATTAAGAATCATTCACGAGTTTGGTCGTAAAATGAATACTTTTTTTGCCATAAAAACCAAATCTCTTTAATGAATTTTACGCAAAATCAACGAAAAATGCTTTGTTGGTGAAATGTGAACCCAATGCTAAGTAACTAAAAATAATACATTTTGACTTATGGCTCTGCAAATATTATATATTTTATTTAACTGCAGACTCAATTAACTTTCGTTTGATACCACACAAGCCATGTTTGACTTAAATTCTAAGTTTTTCAAATCTACCCCCACCCTTTTTTTTCTTCAAACCAAAATGTATTTTGTTCAACTGCAGACTCAATTACCTTTCATTTGATATCACACACGCCATATTTTCACTAAAATCTAATTTTTGAAATCTACCCGACCCTTTTTTTCTTCAAACTTAAATGTATTTTGTTCAACTGCAGACTCAATTACCTTTCATTTGATATCACACACGCCATATTTTCACTAAAATCTAATTTTTGAAATCTACCCCCACCCTTTTTTAAACTAAAATGTATTTTGTTTAACTGCAGACTCAATTACCTTTGGTTTGATACCACAAAAGCCATGTTTTGATTTAAACTCTAATTTTTGAAATCTACCCCCACCCTTGTTTTTCTTTAAACTAAAATGTATTTTATTCAACTAAAAACTCAATTACTATTTGTTGGATAACAACAAAGCCATGTTTCGACTTAAAATCTGAGTTTTTGCAATCTACCCACACCCTTTTTTTTAAAACTAAAATGTATTTTGTTTTTCTCCACACTCCAGACTCAATTACTTTTCGTTTGATATCACACACGAGATATTTTCACATAAACTCTAATTTTTTTAATCTACCATCACCACTGTTATTTGGTTTGTGTTCGATGGATTTTGTTAATTTTTAAATGGGGCCACATACACCCAAGACACAGCATAGGTACCAAATTTCACTCAAATCAAGCAAGCGGTTTATGGGTTATGTGCGTTGGTTGTTACAGAGAGACAGACGGCGCGACAAAAAAGTTTCAAAATCATCTTGGTTCGCTGTCGTTTCACTCGTAGAATAAAAAATAGGTTTTACCTATTTTTTCATTCTTTTTGATTTACCTTGTATCTTGTAGTCAGTTTGTTCTACTTTGTGTCAGGCAAGCCACGCTGAGGATGGAAATGCCTTTTTCCGAAACACCGGTGTCCGTGGTTGACTATACCCCTACAAAGTTGCCTTTTATACTTTGTTAACTCATCTGAAACGCAAAGATGAATAAAAAAATTTGAAATCAAAGCAACTTTTTTTTTCTCGAAAAAAAAAAATAGGAACACCATAGCTCACACTACAATAGTATAGTAGTAGTGTGAACGAATACAACATTTTCAAAAATATAAACTCGACAACTATTTTTAAAACATTTAAGCTACCTTCAAAACGAGGTGCCACTTGGTCCACTTTCCCGATTTAAATAATGAACGTCATTCAACGCATACCTAAAGAAGTGTTTTTCACAAACAATAAAATCAAGCCAAAAGGTTCATTAAAGTCGGCATGTCTGAACATATTTTATAATTTTTATATTTTATATTCAAAAATGTTTATTTTATTTTCCTTGTTACACACTATCTATCTAAACATGAATACATCATACTTTAGTGATTTTACGATCTCAAAACCAAATTTTAAGACAAGAAACATAATTTAAAATCTTGAGTCCATTAAATTAATATTTTGTCTGTTTTTGCAGGTTGGGCGCTACAGCAAATCATGTATTTAATGTCAAAAAATACACACCACTAGGAGGGAGTTCCTACATCAAATTGCCAAAATCCATTGAGTCGAAGGTAGCAGTGGTTAATATCAAAAATCATGACAACGCTTGCTTTGCTTGGGCTATAACAGCGGCCTTACATCCAGTGAATCAGAATTCAGACAGGTATAAGTTAAATGACATTGCGAAATTTGAACATTTAAACAATATATCAAATAATTTAAACTTGACAAAGTGGGTAGGGCTGTTATGGGGAACATTTTAAAATTTGAAAACTATGAGAAGCAACTTAAAGCCCCCTTTGTAGTGTACGCTGATTTTGATCCGTTCTGCAGCCAATAGAAACATGTGAGCCAGATCCCAATAAACCATATACAATCAAAAACATAATTCATAAACCGTATGCATTTTCGTATATAATTAAATGTTTATATATAATATATATAATATATAATAATTATTTAAAAGATATTAAGCCAATCGACGAGAAAAAGCTGAAAGAATCCGCAACCACATGTGGTATATGTCAAAAACCATTTATGCCAACAGATATAAAAGTAACCGATCATTGCCATATAACGGGGGAAAACGGTTTCTTGCCACTCATTCTACATGTAATTTACAATATCAAATACCAAGATTTGTACCAATAGTTTTTCATAATTTGAGCGGTTATGATTGCCATATGTTTATAAAGGAACTAGCACAAAAAAAAAAGAAAAGTACATATCCTTTACTAAATCAATTTGTATACACGATTACATAGATAACGCTGGAACAACTATAAAAAAATATTTACAACTAAGATTTTTAGATAGTTATAAATTTTTAGCCGCTTCCTTAGATGAGCTTATTAAAGATATAAATATGTTTCAAGAGACACGAAAACATTTTAATGGCATGCAAGCATTTAACTTAATGAGACAAAAAGGGGTATTTCCATACAGCTATGTCACCAGTCTAGGTAAATTGGACGATACACATCTCCCAACAAAAAATCAATATTTTGATCAACTGAAGGAAGAGCATATAAGTGATGACGAGTATGATCGGGCAAAAAAGGTTTGGGGTTGTTTAATTGTAAAACGTTAGGTGATTACGCCGATCTTTATTTAAAAACTGATGTAGTTTTCCTTTGTGATATTTTCGAAGAATTTCGATTAAATTCATTAGAAACATAACTTGGATCCGGTTCAGTATTTTACTCTTCCATCACTGTCATTTGATGCTATGCTAAAATTAACTCAAATAGAATTGGAACTCCTTACTGATTTAGATATGATTCATTTTTTTTTAAAGGGGTTAAGGGGTGGAATAAGTCAATGCAGTGAAAGAATGCATACTGCAAATAATAAATATCTTCCTGATTACGACCCAAGTAAGCCATCATCCTACATAATGTACTTAGATGCCACAAATAGTGATATAAAGCTTGTAACTAGTTGGGAAAATCAGTTAAGAAGAGAGGGAGCACGATCATTAATTGACAGACCTAATTACAAAAACTGTACAATATTTACAGAGGATCTTGTTGTAATTCAAATGCAAAACTTTAAAAATACACTACGATAAACCAATATATTTAGGTTTTTGCATTCTAGATGATTTTTTTTACAATTTTATTAAAAAAGAATATGGTGATAATGCTACAATGATGTACACAGATACAGATTCCCAAATATTAAAGATTTATACAGATGATTTTTATAAATTCATATCAGAAAACCCCAAACAAATGTGATACTTCTAACTTTAGCGAAAATAATCCATACAATATAAAAAAAATCCATCTAGGTAGAATGAAAGATGAATTTAAGGGAGATCCAATTAGCACTTTTGTAGGAACTGGTGCCAAGGCTTATTATGTTGGTTCCACTTGTAAAGAACTCAAAAAATCAAAGGGTAAAAAGACATATGTAATAGACAAACATTTATCTGTTGAGGATTATTTAAAAATTGTAAAGGAAGGTGGCATGCTATTTAGGAAAATGAAGAATTTTAAAAAAAACATGCACACGGTATATACTGAAACTATCAATAAAGTGGCTCTATTATATCGTGACGATAAAAGGTACATCATATCAGGTACAACACATACACTACCTTGGGGGCATTCTGATATCAAACACTAATGATGTTTTAAGGGATTTAAGTGCTTTACGGGAAAATGAACTTCGGCAATTAGAGATAGATATAACTAATCAAATAGATTTAAGTAATTAGTGTTTAGTTATAAGTAATTAGTGTTTAGTATTATGATGTTTATACATAATTTTAGCTAATTTTGATTAATTGCTTTTTTTTAATGTAATATAATTTTTCAAAATCATATGAATAAATACAACCGAATTTAGTTTCAGTTGCACCAATTAATTATGCTGCGTTATGGGTATACATAACAGTATAGAATAATTTTTGTTTTTGAAATTCAGTTTATATAACCTTATTATACAATCTTGAATATACTGTTTTAATCACAATTTATCTTTTTTATTATTATTTCTCATTTACTATATAAGCTAAAAAAAATAAGAAAGTATCTCGTTTTTTAAATAAATTTCTTGGTTGGTTTAAGGATAAACAACACCAAATTACCTTACAAACTAAATGACAAAGAAATACCAACAAAGTTTTTCTAGCTTATATAGTAAGAAAATAAATAAGTGGTGCAAAATGTTGCGAGGTTTTTGTAAAAATAAAAAATAGATTAACAATTTTAGCTTATTTTCAATACAATTTTTGAGAAAAAAGAAAACAATTATTTTATACTTATTCTAACCCTTGGTTGCAGTACTATTTAAAATATTATAAGAAATTAATGAATCATGAATAAGTACAGCATACACTTTTACATCATTTGGAAATTTAGATTTTCTTGTGTTAAACTCCACTTTAATGTCCACTGTAGAGAAAGTTATTGAATCTTGTTGATGTGAAGCATCGATAACAATTAATGGGTTTTTAATGAAACTATCTAAATCAAGCATTGGTTCGTAATAGTAATTGTTTTGAAAATTTTGATATGCATAGTAGGCAGGGCCGCATAATCTTTTTGAAAAATCGAGGCTCCACCTCTCATAGGGAAAAACTACAGAATTAATATATAATCTAATATCAGCCAAATCAGCAGAGATAAATTCTGTGGCATCTTTGTCACTGGCATTACAATTTTCAGTCTTTTGAAATCCAATAATAATGTATCGTGGTTTTTCCAAATTCGTACTACTTCTTACTGCCCATGTATGAGAAGCTGTGCTCCGAAGAAGAGGGAGTTTATACAGGTCCCACATGCGATAGGCGGCTTTGATATTTGTGAGGTTCCAGTTTTCGAACAATTTTGGTTTTGGAATTATATATATCCTCTTTGTATATAATTTTTAATTTTATTGAGTGATTATATAATTACCAGCCACACATGTAATTTTGATTAATAATTATCATTTTCTTGTCATTCATTTTTTTAGAACAAATCAATATAAAAGTTCGATTTATACGGGTAGTTTATTTCTGAACACCACATTTTTTGGCGACCGTGTGTGCTTAAACCTTGCCTGCAGTCTGTGTGTATAAGTTTGTCTGAGGTATGGATTCCCATAAAAAACATCGTTCCGTTTTACGGAGAGCTTTTACCATGGGAGCTGATAAGCTCAAAAATTTGATGTCAGCTGTACCGATTGATAAACGGCAAGTGAAAATTTCCTATGAGATGCTTTCGTCAAAAATGGAAGAGCTGGGTACAAGCAATGAACAAGTTTATCAAGCCCTTCTTCAGAACGACGTCTCAGAGGATGATTTGTTCACCGATATGACAAGTTGTGATGTTTACAAGAAGAAATTTGCCGTCTTAAAGCTTCAGTTTGAGGAAATTTTTAAAGAGGTAATACCAGAGCAGTTAGATGATGCTGTCTCTGACATATCACATGCCAGCAGTTCAGGTAGGCGTTTTAAATTACCTATTATAGAATTTAGAAAGTTCGATGGTGAAATTATAAACTGGTTACCATTTTGGTCTCAATTTAAAAAGATCCACGAAGCCAAAGATATTTTGGCAGTCGATAAAATAAACTATTTAATTCACGCAACTGTTCCTTTTAGTAGAGCAAGGCAACTAGTGGAAAGTTATCCCGCTGTTGAAGAAAATTACTGTCATATTATCGATGCCCTGATATCTTGCGTTGGCCGAGAAGATCTGCAAATTGAGGTATATGTTAGAGAATTATTAAGGTTAATTTTGAATAATGCCACGTCTCAAAATAAACTAGAATTGGTAGTTTTATATGACAAAATTGAGACGCAAATTAGAGCGTTGGCTACGTTAGGAATTACATCAGAGAAGTGCTCAGCTATGCTTTATCCTCTTATCGAATCATGTCTTCCTAAAGATCTTTTAAGAGCATGGCAAAGATCTTTTCTAAGATTTGAACCTGAAAATTTAGATAGTACTAGTAGTACAAGTCACCCACAAGGTTCAGATTTATCTAAACTAGACACTCGTTTGAAAAACCTACTAAAATTTTGAAAACCGAAATTGAAAATGAACAACGCATTGCGTTGGCTTCGGAGGGTTTCGGTATTGTCGGTAAAAACGTGAGAGCTAATTTTAAAAAATGTCCGGATAATTCGAGCAAAAATATTCCACCGGTACCCACTGCGCAAATGTTAGCTAATGTTGATTCTTGTAAGTGTTGTTTCTGTAGTGGCTCTCATCCGAGTGAAAATTGTTTCAAAGCTCAGAAAATATCTATGGAGCAGAAAAAGGGTGTTTTGTCATCTAAAAGGCTTTGTTTTAGATGTATGAAATCACACGGCAAGTATAAAAGGTGTCCTGGGAGCCTCAGATGTCCCGTCTGTCAAAAATCCCATGTCGTCCTCATGTGCCCTGATTTGCCGAGCAACAAGGAGGAGTCAAAGAAGAAGGAATAAGACAACGGCAGAAAAACCCCAAGTTGACCAGAATCTTGTGAATTCAAATAATAAAAGGACCCATCATACATTTCTACAAACTTTAAAAGCCAAATTAACTGGTTTAAAAAGTTCAAGGTACGTAAGAATTTTATTTGATAGTGGTTCTACCAGATCATACATTTTAAAAAGTACTGCTGAAGATTTGGGATGCCAATCTACCAATAACGAAACAATTTTGCATTGCTTATTTGGTGGCACTCAACAGGAACAGTATCATAAATGTTATGATTTAAAATTAGAGAGCAAAGGTGTGTCGTGCAACCTACAAGCTTTAGATCAAGAGAAGATATGCAGTGCTGTTTCTAATGTGTTTTATGGACCCTGGATTGAAGAGCTCAAAAATCTTGGAATTGAGTTATCAGATGTTGATTCTTCTGAACCTATCGAGATACTAATTGGAGCTGATTTTATTGGTCAAATTTTTACAGGAAATAGACACATATTATCCAATGATCTAATAGCCAATGAGACATTTTTTGGTTGGGTACTCATGGGAAAAATATCAATTCAAAATAACCTAAGCTTAGCCAACTCTTACACCAATATATCATTTAACCTTTTAATTAAAGACTCTGTAATTACGTCTTTATGGGATCTTGACATATTAGGTATAGAAGAACCAGGCAAGTTTCGAACACGAGAGGAATTGGTATTAGCCGCCAAGGAAAATTTTTTAGAGAATGTGGCTGTCAACTCAGAAAATCGCTGTGAAGTCGGTTTACCTTGGATAGAAGGACACCCAGCACTAACTAAAAACTATTACCTAGCTAAGAAGAGACTACAAACGACTGTACAAAAGCTTATGACCCAAAATCTTGTTCAAGAATATGACCAGGTATTTAGAGAATGGTTAACAGAGGGAATTATTGAAATAATTCCATCCGAGCATGACAAAGATGGCATTCACTACCTTCCACATAGACCAGTGATAAAAGAAAGTAGTCTTACTACAAAAATCCGCCCTGTCTTCGATGCATCAGCTCATGAAAAAGATAAGCCTTCTTTAAATGACTGTTTAGAAAAAGGTCAAAATTTTATTGAACTGATACCGTTAATTTTGCTTAAATTTAGAGAGTATAAATTTGGAGTAGTTTCAGACATTCGCAAGGCATTTTTACAAATCAGTCTGCACATGACAGACAGAGACTGTCTTCGTTTCTTATGGATTGATAAAGATGGTAAAGAAATAACTTTTCGCCATTGTAGAGTTGTTTTTGGCGTAAGTAGCAGTCCATTTTTACTAGGGGCGACTATCGAACACCATATACAAGAAACCCTAAAGAAAAACGAAGCCGGAAGAATGGATATTCCCGTGATACTATTCTTAAACTAGCAGATAAAGGATTTTACGTCGATAATTGCATCACAAGTCTTCCTGATGAAGCCTCTCTCCAAAGGTTCATAAAAGAAGCAGCCATGATTTTGGCAGATGGCATGTTTGACTTGAAGAGGGTGGGAGTTCACAAGAAGTCAAAGTAATGAGCAAGATGTTCCAACTTTATCAGTTTTAGGAATCACTTGGGATCCAAATAAAGACCAACTGACAGTTAATCCAAATTTTTTATCGAATATACCTAATTTGAGAGAAAAAGCCATAACAAAAAGATTGATTTTATCAATGGCTCAGCGTATTTTCGATCCCATTGGGTTTGTTTGTCCTACTAGTTTGGTACCAAAACTTTTGCTACAAGAATTTGGCAAACGAATTTTACCTGGGATCAACCTGTTGATAACGAAACTGCCGAAAAATTCAGAAAATGGCTAGATGACCTTTCTTGTCTAACTCAAATTGCAATACCAAGATGGTTAGTTATTGAACCCAATTCTGGAATAGACTATTCCATTCACACTTTTTGTGATGCTAGTAAATTAGCCTATTCAACAGTAATTTTTCTAATGGTGGTTAAAAATCAACAAGTTTTTATACATTTATTAGCAGCAAAATCAAGAGTTTCTCCTACTCAAAAAGGAAATAAATATACCATTCCACGTTTGGAATTACTTGCAGCGACGATTGGAGCTAGATCATTTAGCAATATAGTACAAAATTTTCAAACTAAGATAACACAATACTACTTTTGGAGCGATTCGTCGACGGTTATTTCATGGATCCAGAAGAAGAAGAATGGGCTACTTTTGTGTGGAATAGAACAGCAGAAATTCGTAGATTGACGCCTGTGGAAGCTTGGAGACACATTCCTGGTATCAATAATCCAGCTGATCTTCCATCTCGTGGTTGTTCTCCGAAACAATTAATTCAATCCAGATGGTGGGAGGGTCCTGTTTGGCTTTATAATGAACCAGAATTGTGGTCGAATGAAGATGCAATTTGCAATGAGGATGAAGTCTACAGTGAACGTAAGAAAAAGTTAGTTACGTCTATGTTAAATAATGACAGTTCTGATTTTTACCATCTTACTGTTTTTACTGAGTTTTCTAGAACAGTAAAAATGATTGCTGCCGTATTACGATTTGCTAATAATATGCTTAGTTTAATAAATAATAAAACTTCTAATAAAAATTCTGGTATTTTTTCTAATGAAGAATTACAATCTGCTGAAAATTTTATCTTGAGTTATTCAGGAAGAATCTTTTCCAAACAAGGAAAAAGATCAATCTATTTCTTCTTTTTCTATTATTACTGACAATAATGGTCTCATTCGCTGGTTTCTAGAATATCTTCTCGAAATGATTCAGAAAATTTTCGATTTCCCGTGATTCTCCCTGCTAAACACCCTGTTGTTCATCAAATTATTTTCCAAGAGCATACATGGGCTTGTCATGTGGGAGTTTAAACTTTATTAAGTATTCTTCCAGAACGCTACTGGGTACTCGGTGGACGACGTACTAATTAAGGGTTGATGACGTAGGGGGTAGTTTTTAAAAACACGCTTACATGCTTTTATACTAAATTATTGCTTATAAGTTATAATAAAATATTGCTGACAAATAAAACATAATTATTAAAATGCGGTTCTAACTATTTGTATATTCTGCAAGTTTCGTATTATGATACACGGGGTCAATGTAATGTAATTTCTCCATCCCCTGGGGAACTTTTGTAAGGGACGAACAAAACTAGCCTCTGGGATTTCGTGCTGCCTTGTTCTTCTGTTTCATTGTCATCGTGTTGAGGGAGCTTCGTTTTCTTTGGTTGTTTCGTTATCCATTTCCGTATGCCAAGTATAACTGTGAGTGTCAAAATAATATAGATGGGTGTCATCCAGTAGTGTGTGTAATCCTGATATGTTATTGCTTGGATAGGTTGTAAATGTTCTTTTTCTTTTCTGAGTTTGTGAAGTTGGTCTAAGGGAATTTTGTCTATTTTTATTGTATTTATTTTGATAGACCTTTCTTTTGGTGTGATTTTGATTTTTGGTAGTGTCAATGGTTCTTCTTTAATAGTTTCTTTCATATTAATAAATGATTCGTTCTTTGTCTTGAATCCGCATCCAGGTGGTAGTTCTATTAGGTAGGTGCCTTCTAAAACCATGAGTTTGGTAGAGCTACAATGCGTTGATATTTTGGTTGCTTTGGGAAATATAGAGATGTAGTAAGCTTCTGAGATTTGTTGCACTATGGTAGAGTTAATGGAAATTTTGGTTTGCTTACATGTTGTTTCTTTGCTGGAGACTTGAAGAATGGTGTTAATGCAGTCTTGATTGTGTGAGTTTTGCAAAATTGTTTCAGTGCATAGGTATCTGTCATCGATTCGCTTGCAGAGTAGATCCATGTTTTGGTACATATCATTGTTTAAGGCGAGATATGGAGCTGGTTGAATAATTGTTGTATGCTTGTCGGTTGGTACTGAGAACAGATGGTAATATGAAAATTCTTTTGGTTCTACAATGGGAAAATGCAGGATAAAGACTATCTTGTTATCGGAGTAGTAGCACTCTGTGCTTAAAATGTCATAGTATTTGGTAAGATCTTCATCAAGGTGTAAATTAGTTGGTGTTCTGAATGGTGTTCTAGTAGTTTGTTAATTGTCCACTTCAGTTCCTCCACTTTTATGACACTGTTATAGAGGATGCTATTTCTTGACAGAGCTATTCCTGTTTCAAGGTCGCTTAGTATTTGTAATATTCCTTGGAAGGCTACGTTAAGTTGGTCGAGAATGTTTCTGGTTTCCATGTAATGATTGAAGTCAAATACAACTTTGTTTAGTTCTGTGCTAATTCTTTTGAGTTCGGATTTAATGGCATCTTCATTGTGGCTGATAAGTGTCGTTGTTTCTTCAAAGTTCTTCATAACTTTTTTTTTCAGGCTCATGTGGTGGTTGACTTGACTGATAATATTATTTTGGTTTTGTTCTAAGATAGAAATGGCATTATCGTATTTTTTTGCATCTTCCTGATCTAGGTTTCCAGATATGATTTTGACGAGGCTTCCTAGACCATTAATGATACCTCTTTTGGTTCGGTAGTGAGGAAAAATTGTTTGAAGCTTCTCTTAACATGTTCTTAGTAGAAACTGGAGGCTTTTGTCAAAGTTCTGTAGACTGTGAAAATATGCATAACTTAGTCCTTGGTTAATTGCGTTGGTGACATCTTTATATTCTTGTTTCAAAGAGATGATTTCGTTAGCTAGTGGTATAAGGTTGAAGTAATGAATGAAGTCGTGTGTGCTAATTTGGATTTTCGCCTGGCCCAGTTTTAGTGGCAGGATCCCTGGATTGTCCCGAAGGTTTTCGATCTGGACTTCTTTGGCTTTGACCAAGGAACATCTGTAAGGAAGAATTTTGTTTATTAATCTTTTTGTGGGGATGACTTTTGATATTCTTCTTGTGTACGGATGTATCCTGTGTTTCTATGGTCACGATATTATCTTTTTTGACGGTTTTGGAGGAAAACCTTGGCAGTAGTTTGTTCCGTTTTAGTGTTTTTCTGGTATAGACTTTGGTACAAGGTTTGTATGTAATAGGTGGTTCTCTTCCAGCATTCCTTTTCTGGATGTATTTTTTCTTATTGTGTTGCAACTTCTCGTTAAGTTCTTTATAGATAGCTTTTGTTTTGTCCCTATGTTCTTGAGTGTAGTTGTTAATTAGAGTTTTCTTTATGTCAATATCAAATGGATCTCGAGCGTCTAAGTGTCCATTGAGAACTTCGATTGGTTTTTTTCCAGTCGTAGAGTGGATTGAACTATTGTATCCTAAGATTGCATAAGGCATTTGTTGTTTAATGGGCATGGATTTCTTGGTTTCTCTTAAAATTCTTAGGTGTTCTATAATAGTTGAATGGAAACGTTCAATCATTCCATTAGATTGTGGATTGTCTGGGTGATTGTAGTGGATGGTGATCTTGTGGGTATTTGCGAATTCTTGAAAGACTCCATTTTTAAATTTTGTTCCTGCGTCTGAGATTATCATATAAGGGACTTCATGGTGAGTTATAAAGATCAAAATTGCGTTTACTATAGAGATTGCGTTAGCGCTATCAATTGGGTATGCTTGCCCATATTTTGAGAAGGCGTCTATAATTGTTAGAAACTTTTGTCCTCCAGCTTGAAAAGTATCTAGGTGAATGATTTCTAGAGGTTTTGTTGATGTGGGTGTAAGCATAAGGAGCGGCTTTGCTGGATTTCTATCGTATTTATTAGTTTGACAGATGTGACAGAAATTAATGAGTTCTTCAATATCTTTTTTCATGCGTGGCCAATAGTATTTGTTCTAACCTGTGCTTCTGTCTCGTTGTTCCCTCTGTGGTTTGTGGTACTTTCGTGGTAACTAATAAGTATTTCTTTTTGTCTTTTCTCATTGTTGATATCTTCCAAAAGAACGTTGCATTTTACAATGTCGAATGCAGAATTAATAAATATTTCTTTTAAAATGTTGTTGGTAGTTATGTAGAGTTCGTCGTCTTCGAACAATATTGCATATTTCTTTTTGGGATCGATGTTTTGTTTAAATAGGTGAATTATTTCTTTTTTAATATCAGCTCGCCCAAGTTGTACATACATTCTGGTCTTGTTGGGGAAAGCTTCAAGTATTACTGGTTTGGCTGGATTGTAGTTGACTGTTCTAAGCATTATTTGGTGGTTAAAGTAATTAAGCGGTTTTTCAGATATTGGTATTCCTGCTATAGGGTCCTCTTGGGCGGTATGTATTGTAATATCACTGGAGGTTTCTTGTTCTTTAGTTTTTTGTAGTTGATATTGTTCGAAAAGTTCGTCGATAACATCAAGTTCTGATCGTGTTAGGTTTTGCACAGGTTCATTGGTTATTAGTTCTGCTAGGTCGTTTGAGGTTGATGGTTGGTTCTCGTCTGGCAAGTTAGGGATAAGTTAGGTTGGATCAGATGATGAAGATGGGTGGTTGATTAGTGAAATATTTTCAAGGTCCTTGTTTGTTTCTTTTACTTCGGCTTCTTTAGTATGTATTTCAATTCTAGATAAGGCGTCGGCATTTGTGTTGGATTTTCCTTTCTTATATTCGACTTCGTAGTCAAATTCTTCCAGCTTAAGTCTCCATCTGACTAATTTAGAGTTGGGATCTTTCAGTGAAAACAGAAAAGTGATCCGACAAAATCTTAAATTTTCTTCCAAATAGGTACGGTCTGAAATACTTGGTTGCCCACACAATTGCAAGCATTTCTTTTTCTATTGTGGAATATTTTAACTCGGTTTCATTCAGAGTTCTGGAAGCGTAAGCTATAGGTTGGTCATTTCCAATAGGTCCTTGTGATAAGATTGCTCCAAGAGCAAAATTGCTGGCATCGGTAGTCAGGTTAAATGGTTTGGAAAAGTCAGGATACTGGAGTAATGGTTCGTTGATTAGTAGATTGTTGCAGATTTTTACGCAATTGAGGTACTCTGGAGTAAGCTTGATTTTGGCGTCTTTCTTTCGACATGTTGTTAGGGGTTTAGTTATTTTGGCAAAATCTTTGATGAATTTCCTGTAGTATCCTAGTAGTCCTAAAAAGCCACGGATTTCTTTTGCAGTTCTTGATATTGGGTAATCGGTTATGGCCTTTATTTTGCTTGGATTGGGTTTGATGCCTTCTGGGGTAATAATGTCTCCTAGGAATCCAACTTCTTTTTTCAGGAATTCACATTTATCTAGCTGAATTTTGAATCCAGTTTCTCTGAGTCGTCTGAATATTTTGGCCAGGTTAACAAGATGTTCTTGTAAAGATGTACTGTAACATATGATGTCGTCCATGTATACGAGACATATGTCTCCTTGGAGACCTTTCAGGACGTTGTCCATAACTCTTTGGAAGGTGGCTGGAGCATTTTTAAGGCCGAATGGCATACGAACGAATTCGTAGTGCCCATTTTCTACATTAAATGCTGTCTTTTGAATGTCTTCTTTGGCCATTTCTATTTGGTGGAATCCACTGGCTAGGTCCAGAGTTGTTAAATATTGGCATCTTCCAAGTTTATCTAGAATGTCGTTGATGTTGGGAATCGGATACTTGTCATCTATGGTCTTGTCGTTGACTTTTCTGTAGTCTATTACTATACGCCATTTAATTTTTCCAGAAGGATCTGGTTTTTTTGGAACAATCCAGTTTGGTGATGACCATGGTGATTGGCTTGGTTTTATAATGCCTTGGTCCAGCATGGATTCTATTTGGTTCTTTACTTCTTCCTTACGAATATAAGGATATCTGTAGGATTTGGTGTAGACCGGTATTTCGTCTTTGGTTTTAATATGGTGCTTTATTTGATTGGTGAAAGTTAGTTTCGTGTCTGGATAATGAAAGATGTCGGAAAATTTTTTGCAGAGTTTTCTTATGCTGAGTTCTTCTTCTGGATTGAGGTGATCTGTTCGAATTTCTGGTTCGAAAAAGGCTGTATCTTCTGACAATTGAGGTTATTAAAGCAATTTGGAGTAGTTCGTCGGTTTCGTTAATTAATTCTGTCCATGCCATTTGGTTGCAGGCTGTACTTAGTGTTTCTCTTAAGGTAGCTCCTTGGATATTTTGTCTTGGCAAGATGACGGTTCTTTCGGCTTCTTTTACTGGAAGCCTGACTGGAGTAATTGAATGTGGTTCCAGTTGGATGGAGTAAAATTGTGTTTTGTTGGTTTCGTAGTATTCCAAAGGAAGGGTGGCTCTTTCAGTTATTAATTTTGATTCTGGAAGATCCAATTTGGCCTTGAGTAGCTTGAGGTTGTCTAGTCCGATAAGTCCATCGAATGTTTGATGAAATTTGAATAGGTAGAACTTCATGTTGATATCGGAGTTAAATTCGGAAAAGATGGGAATTTCTGCGGAGTGATCTTGAGAGTGGTTTTGGAAGATTGACGTCACGACAAAAGGTTCGTGCTTGATTTTGTTCCTGAAGTGTCGGAAGGCGATTTCTGGGTTGAGGAATGATTTTGTAGCACCGGTGTCGATAAGCAGTTTGAGAGGTGGATCAGCTATGGTAATATACGGAAGTTCTTTTTTGTCGGTGTAGTTGTGGAGTTCTACTACGTTTCGTCGTTTGGGTTTTCGGTTTCTTGAAAATTTTGTTCCTCGCTCTCGTAGGTGTATTCTTGTTGTTCTTCCGGGTACTGGGCGTTATATTGGTTATAGTAGTTCCAGACGTCTTCTTCTGTATATGTATTGTCATAACCGTAGTTGCTGTCTTGATGTTCAATATTGTATATTTCTTCTATGTGGTACCTAGGAGTTGTATTTTGTTGCGGCATTCTTTGGTTTGGTATTCTTGATACTGCCCTGGATGCTATGCTCATTGGTTTTGGTTTAGGGAATTGCGATGGGCCTGGTTGGTTGTTCCAGCTAGTTTGGAATGGCCTGGCCTGATGGGGTTGAAATCTTGGTGGTTGAATGACAGGTCTTGGCGTGGAAAAGGATCCTTGGAAGTTATTCTGCCGTGGTTGGAAGTTATTCTGCTGTGGTTGAAAAGAGTTTTGTTGAGGTCTAAAGACGTTGAACATTGGTGGAGCTGATGGTCTAAAGGTGTTGAACATTGGTGGAGCTGCTGATCTGAAAGACGTTGGCCATGTAGGTCTGGGTCCGAATGGTTGATGGGAAGCTGGCGGTGGTCGAGGTGGAAGAGCAGCGGTCAGTCTTAGAGGTGTCTGGGTTGGTGGAGTGATAGCAAATCCTTTTTGAAGGTATCGGATATTGTCTTCTTCTAGGATGTTTTGGATGGCATCGGCCTGTGGTTCTTTTAATCCAGCTAGAAAGGTCGTCAGAGCCTGGTTCTGGAAGAATGATTTCTTACTAATCTTGATGGCTTCATTGTCGTTATGAAGTTCTATGTAGTTTGAGATTGTATTCAGGAGTGCCATAACTTTTTCATAAAACTGTTGTGGAGTATTGCTTTGAGTCTGGCGTAGATTGACAAGGTCTCTGGTCAGAGAGTTTTCGTTTCGTTGGTCGGCGAAGTTTTGGATGAGGGTATTCTTGATTACAGGCCAATCGTTACAACCATAAACGGAGATGACTTCTCTGGCTCTTCCTTTAAGTTTGCTTAGGATTCCTTGAATAAGCATGTGGTTCTGGAAGCTGTTTACGTCGGTGGTCTCCCAGTAGTGGTTAAGGAGGAGGGTTGTTGCGTTGATAAAGTTGTGGAGCTCGTTTGGGTTGCCTTCATAGTCTGGGATGATGCAGAGATTCTTTGTGTCGAAAACTGGTGGTGCCATATTGGTATCTTCTTTAATGAATGATTGTTTGAGGTTGGTAGAGATGGTGAATTCTTCGTGGATGGGTAGTACGGGGATGATGGCTTCTCCTTGGATAAGAGGTTCTTGGTAGGGGCTGAGCGGAATCTCTGGTCGAATCGGTGTGGCTGGTGTGATCTGCAGTACGGGTGGTCTGAAGATGGGGTGGCGTGGTATGTTGGAGAATCTTAGGCTGTGGTTGAGCTGATCTGAAAGTTCGTCGTCTGACATTAAAATATTGAAATAAACTTACAATATAATTATGATGCTTAGATGCATGTTCTTTCTATCTTCTAGTCTTCTTATCTTTTATTGGTGAACCTGCTGATGGTTGCCGGGATGGGTCCTATCTTCTAGTTCTTATCTTCTACTGGTGAACTTATGAATGGTTGCCCGGAGTGGTTCTGATTAGAGCCCTTCCACAATCCTGCTGACTGCGCCAATTAAGGGTTGATGACGTAGAGGGTAGTTTTTAAAAACACCCTTTATTATTTTTCTGCTACAAAAACTAACTATAATTAATACAATTAAAATAGTGAGTACATGAGTGCAGCAGAATGAAGGTAGACCTTGCTGTACTAACAGAAACGAAAAAGAAAGGAAAAGGATCTGAAAACCTAGGACAATATGACCATTTCTATAGCGGAGTGGCAAAAGAAAAACATGCCCAACAAGGAGTATCTATTTTGGTCAACAAAAGATTTAGAAAATTTATCACCAACTGGGAAGCAGTCAATGAAAGGCTAATTAAAATGAATATAACAATAAAAGGAATGAGACTTACGATTTTTGGAATCTATGCGTATAACGACGATGCAAATGTAGCCGTGAAAGACAATTTTTTTGAAGAAATACACAATGAAATATCAGCAGTAAGTGCATCTAGAGAAATTGTCATATTGGGAGATTTAAATAGTAGAACCGGTAACAGAGTTAATGATCTGACAGTTGGCCAATATCGAGAAAATCTTGTTAATGACATTGGAAACCGGCTAATTACAGTATGTGAGCAATTAGACCTAAAAATCCAAAACGGTTTTTTTCAACATAAGGAAATACACAAATATACCTGGACCAAACCCTCACAAAACCTGAAATCCGTCATTGATTATCTTATCACTAAACAAAAGACAAAACTAAAAATTCAAGATGTCAGAACAAAGCGTGGATCAACATGCGGAAGTGATCACTATTTTCTGGAGTCCAAAATTCTCTTTCCTTATCAAGGCCGAAGCCTGCATCAACAACATCTTGATGATACAGTGATTGAAGAAATTGATCACTGTAAATATATTCTACTAAGCCTAGAACATGACAGCGTAAAAAAACTTATACAAAAAGAGACTGAACGAAAAACTTAATACAAGTTCAGGTGAAACCCCAGATGAGGAATACGAATGTATTACATTAAGCATCCACCAAACTGCAAAAGAAGCACTAGGATTAGTGGAAGAAACTTCTAAAAGAAGAAAACCATACTGGTGGGATGCTGCGATTGAGAGAGAAATAGAGGAAAAAAGGAAATTATATCACACCTACTTATCCCAAAAGACAGATAGAAGCAGACAAGAATACAAAATCGCGCAATCAAAGGTGAGAAAAATGATCAGTGATAAGAAAAATCATTCGTGGACGCAAAAGTGCCAGAAAATAGATTCTTACTTAGGAGGTAGGAGAAGTACCGAAAGCTGGAAAACTATAAGATCGATTAAAAAAGAAACATGCAGAGATATCATTTCACCAATACCAGACAAAGAATTGGATGAGCATTTTAAAAAACTTTTAACTGAAGATAGAGCAGAATTCAAGGAAGACGCAAGAGACAATATAATTAGAACGATGGGATCTCCAGTACCCCTCACAATCTCTGAGGTCAAAAACGTGTGCACAACCTTAAAAAGCGGTAAATCTGCCGGACCCGGAAATATCCCAGCCGAACTTATTAAATATGGCACTGAAGAACTGTTTTGGAGATTACGGAATCTTTTCCAAAAATATTTAAATGGAACTGTAGTCCCAACTGAGTGGAAAACGTCATATATATCCACAATACACAAAAAAGGAAGGAAATATATATGTGACAATTATAGAGGTATATCTGTGACTAGTACGCTAAGCAGAATATACGGTAAAATAATAAGAAATAAAGTAGAGAGCGAATATAAAGACATGGAGGCAGAAGAACAACCTGGTTTCAGGGCGGGTAGATCGACTTCAGATCACCTCTTTTGTATAACCCAAGTTATTGAAAAGAAAATGGCATACGGTCAAGAGCTGCATCTGCTTTACGTGGATCTGCAGAAGGCATATGATAGTATACCACTAAATCTGCTTTGGAAAGCGTTGGAAAACACAAACATAAGCGTACAACTAATTAAGGCCATCCAAGAGTTATACCGCAATAGTAAGGCAAAAGTTAAAATAAAAGCAAAACTAACCAAAGGCTTTCAAGTAAATAAAGGTCTTAAACAAGGTTGCTGTATCTCGCCTACGCTCTTTAAGATATACTTGGAACAAGTCCTTAAAGTATGGAAGAGAAAATGCCAAAACATGGGAATTCCGTTGGACGAAACCACCTTGTATACTTTATGTTTCGCCGATGATCAGATAGTAGTGGCTCAGGATTATGACGACCTCGAATATATGACACGAAAACTAATAGAAGAGTACAATAAGTGGGGACTAGAGGTTAATCTCAATAAGATAGAGTATATGTGTATCGGTGGAATGAAACAGGATCTAATCTTAAATACCGGGCAGCGAATTCACTCCTGTGATGAGTATAAATACTTAGGTCTAAAAATTACAGCTGACGGAACACTAGACAAAGCTATAAAAGATCGAAACGTACAAGGAAGAAAAGCAATAACTTTATTAAATGGAATAATTTGGGACCAAAGTATATCAAAACATAACAAAAAGCTTATATATAACACCATTATAAAAAGTATTATTACATACGGCTCAGAAGTATGGCCAATCAAGGATAGAACAGAAAAAATGCTTTCCGCTACGGAGATGGACTATTGGAGAAGAGCAGCAGGGAAATCAAAAAGAGAAAGAGTTACAAATCAAAGAATAAGAGAAATTATGACAGTGGGTGAACGTACTTTAGTGGATGATATAAGAACAAAACAACTGGTGTGGTACGGACATGTACAAAGAATGAATGATGAAAGACTACCTAAACAAATACTACAATGGAAACCAACTGGCCGAAGAAAACGAGGACGGCCAAGGAGAAGCTGGAGAGAAGGAATAGACAGTGAAATAAGAATAAGAGGCCTAGATGATGAATTATGGGCAAACAGAAACGAGTGGAGATTGGGTATCGGAAGACGTAGAACGTTGTGAAACCGATAAATATATATAAAATAGTGAGTACGATACTGATTTATTTCCAATAGTGTACATGCTTTTATACTAAATTATTGCTTATAAGTTATAATAAAATATTGCTGACAAATAAAACATAATTATTAAAATGCGGTTCTAACTATTTGTATATTCTGCAAGTTTCGTATTATGATACACGGGGTCAATGTAATGTAATTTACTATACGGACTGTTACATGTAGAAGATTTGATGCGAAACCGCTAAAGGTTAACTTCCAGTTTTGCCGATGGATCGAGTTCGCAATGCTTGTGTTTTTGAAGTTACCGGGACAGACTTTGCCGGGCCTTTAATTTTAAAAGATGGACAAAAAGCATATATTTGCCTTTTCACTTGTGCGGTTTATCGGGCCATTCATCTCGAAGTTACTACCGGTCTTTCAACTTCGTCATTTATGATGGCACTCAGACGTTTCGTTTCGCGTAGAGGGCGACCAATGACAATGTATAGTGATAATGGGTCTGCATTTATCGGTCTCGAAAACTTATTTAAAAAACTTGATTAGACTGAAATTTCTAAACAGTGCGCGACTAAGCGAATTACTTGGCGATTTAACCCTCCGACAGCCTCGTGGTGGGGTGGTTTTTGGGAACGTTTAGTTGCTGTTGTGAAGAACTTACTAAGAAAAGTACTGGGTCGAGCATCACTGGATTATGAAGAATTGGTTACTATGATTTGCGAGTGCGAAGCCATAATTAATAATCGGCCAATTACATACTTATCCAATGATCCAGCGGATTTAGTTGCCTTGACACCAACTATGTTCTTAACGGACTTAAATAACAGTTATGGTATGCCTGATTGTGATGAAATAGATAGACCATCACTTTGCCGTAAATTAAAATTTAAGCAAAAACTTAAAGAAGACCTTAGACGTCGATTCAGAAATGAATATTTAAGACAGCTGAAAATCATTTCAAACAAAAACCCATCTAGAAGTGTTTCTTTGGGTGAAATCGTTTTGGTTGGAAATGATAATCAGAAACGTTTAGATTGGCCAATGGGACGTGTAATTGAGCTTTTGCCAGGAAGAGATGGTATTGTTCGACTAGTAAGAATTCAAACAAAGAATGGCCAGTTTCTTCGACCAGTGCAGAAATTGTATCCTCTAGAATGTTTCGATCCTGATACTAATGAAGCTATAAAAAGAAGACGACAAGAAAATATTCCTATGTTGGAAGAATTCATTTTAAATGATGTCAAGGAAGCTGATACTAGTGCGGGGGTGATAAGTGACAGCAGAGCGCCCGACTCCGTAACTACGCGAAGTGGTAGAGTTTCGAAAAACCAATCAGATTTTAAAGACTATTTTGTGAAAAACAATTGCAACAGTTTTACAATGTTTTTCAGGTGGGAGTAATGTGAGGTTAACTTCCAGTTTTCGAACAATTTTGGTTTTGGAATTATATATATCCTCTTTGTATATAATTTTTAATTTTATTGAGTGATTATATAATTACCAGCCACTTTTTGAATGTTTGAAGTGATATAAGACACATGTAATTTTGATTAATAATTATCATTTTCTTGTCATTCATTTTTTTAGAACAAATCAATATAAAAGTTCGATTTAAAAGGGTAGTTTATTTCTGAACACCACAATATTAACATTATCACCCGCCTTATTAATTTTAGAAAGAATTTTAACTCTTTGACGATCCTCTGGAATTATGTGCCGGATTTTCCATTCGATTTTATCTATTGAGATTTCCGAATCAACTTCACCGATATAGCAATTATTGCAGGTGTGTGCTATTACGAGAATCAGTTCTTGTTTTTGATTAAAAATGCCCTTTCTATAGTCCTCTGCAAATCCCATCAGGTATTTTAATGGGAGTCTACCACTAAATACATGACTTGTTTTATCCAATATGCATTGATTGGCTTCTGTTAAACCCCAACCGTAGGTTGAAAGCAGCTTTTCTTGACTACTTCCAAATAAAGCAATGGTTTTTAATGCTGAAGTAATTCCTGGTTTTCGAACAACGCAAACACCACCCATTTTATATCGAATTTCTTCGAATAAAAAAGCAAGAGCATTATTTGATATTTGATAACTTCCCTTCTATATAAATATAACTTTCGGAAACATCCAAAATTAGATCTTGAAATTGAATTGGTATACGAATTTCATCAGAGTTTTTAAACGATGGGTTCCATATGGTGTATAATTATGCTCTTGCAGACTTATAATTGAATTCTCAAAAATTGGTTCATTAAATGCTTCTAACTTTTCACTAGTTGAAATAATTTTAATCAGTGTGTTTTAGACGCAACCAAGTGATTTCAAAAACAGCTTTTCTTCTATGGACAATTTAGATCTTTCTCGTGACAAGTCTTTTACACGAATGATATTTCTACTTCTTTTGCATCTCTTTTTATTTAGAATGTAAGTCTCAACATCCTTTTTCTGTGATATTTGATTGCTTTGAAGATGATAACAATAACCCATTTTCTTTATAACCTTTTAAGCTCTAACTTTACAATTATTTTTTCTCCTTGAAAATTAATGAGCTTTCCTTTATCATCCACAATCCTTAGTGTAATGTTGTCGATAAACTGACGACCTTCTCGTTGGATTGGCATTTTTTTATTTTTATTTATTTATTCATTTATTGACAATAAACAAATTACAAAAATAATACAGCTACTGCGGGCATACAAATGAACCTTATGGTTTGTGTGTATGCCCTAAGTTCCCAATTAAACTACAATCTGTTGATTTTTTATTTTCAAATCTCTAAGAAAAAATAAAGGAAGAAATAAAGAAAAGAAGTAAAACAGTGGTAAAAATTAATGAATTTTAGCATTATTAAATAAAAATTTAGCAAAAGAAAAACAAAGAAAAATACCCTAAAGAAAAACAATTTACAGAAAAAAAATTAAAACAATTATATAATCTACACATTAGGACTAAGCAAAGCATACATTATTGCGGCGTTGTCAGAAACCCAACTCTTTAGTTTTATTTTAATTTTATTATATGACTTGTTTCTAAATTGGTATAGCGTAATATTAAAAATTTTTGGTCCTACATAAGCAACATGTCTTTGGGTTTTTGTATAATTCATTCTCGGAATAACAATATTTTTTCCACTTCTTGTGTTTTTAGGGTTGTCATTTTGTTTTTTGTAGTGATCAGATTTAAACATATATCTAGCAATAATCTTTGCAGTTAATAATGGCAGCGAGAACAGTGCTGTTTCTCTAAACAGCTGTACAGTGGGAAAAGTTTTACTTTTAAAAAGCATTATTTTTATAATTGAGTTTTGTATAATTTCCAGTGGCTTTAAGGCGCTTTTAGAAGTAAGTCCCCAGACCAATAACCCGTAGCTGAGTACGGACTCAACCAAGGAATAGTAGACCATTTTTATTGTTTTATAGTTAATGATTTCTCGTAGTTGTAAAAACTTATAAATGAGCTTTCGAAGCTTAATTTTAACATACTATATGTGTAAGAAATTGGTCCAAGAGAATTCCCAAATATTTTGTACAGGTTTTTCTTTCGATTTTTATGGCACATTTACATTCTTTAATTGAGATACATTGCTCAGTGTGCAATGTTCAATACTTTTTCTGTGGCTGTGTTGATTCTGTTGGTAAATGTTAAAAAGTTAGTTTTATCTGCATTTAATGTTAATAGACTTTGATCCAACCACCGCTTAACATCGTTAATTGCTTTTTCTGCTTTGTTGTAGCATTCATCCCAGCTTTCAGAACTGATCAGTAAAACTGTGTCATCGGCAAAACAGATAACTTTTGCATATTTTGTTGCTTTGATTATTCCGTTAATATATATTGAAAACAGAACTGAACCAAGGACCGTACCCTGTGGCACACCGAACTCTGCTGTAAGGGGATCACTAAAATAATGATCTATTTTTACCTGTTGGGATCTATCACTAAGAAAAGATTTAAATAACTTAAGATATTTTCCTCTTATTCCAACATTTTCTAACCTTTCTAGCATTACCCGGTGCGACACAGTGTCCAAAGCCTTGGTCAAATCTAAAATTACCCGGTGCGACACAGTGTCCAAAGCCTTGGTCAAATCTAAAAATATTCCTATAGTTTTATTATTTGCATCAAAATTTTTTACAACAAATTCTGTCACTTGACACAGAGCATTCTCAGTCCCGATGCCTTCCTGAAAGCCATACTGTTCAGCTGATATTATTTGATGTTTTACTAAAAATGTAGTTACCCTCAGCTTTATGCATTTTTCCATTAATTTGGCTATCGTACCCGTCATAGCGATTGGTCTATAGTTAGTCATAAGATCTTTCCTTCCGGCTTTGTAAATCGGTACTATAATCGCTCTCTTAAGTAAAGATGGAAAAATGCCTTGCGTAAAAATTATACTTACTAGATGCAACAGAGGTCGGATTAAATCTTGATGAAACATTTTAACAATTTTTGGATCTATATTATCATTGCTAGATGTGTTACATTTCAAGGAATTAATAAGAATAATCATTTCATTTTTTGAGATAGAATCAAATTTGCAGCTCGATGGATTATTTGGGGTTATATTTTGTTGCCTAGTCAAGGAAGGTATTTTTTCCGCTAGTTTCTCACCTATTGTGCTAAAAAAAGTATTAAATTCGCATGCCATTTGTTTACCGTTAGATATTACTTGGCCATCATGTTTTTTGAGTTCTTTAATTTGAATACTAGCTTTAGTCTGGTTTGTTATATTTTTTATGGCCTTTCATGTTTTTTGGGAGTCACCCTGACATCTTTCAATTAATTGCCTAAAGTATTTTATTTTTATGGTTTTTATAAGTTTGGAAATTTTATCTCGAAAGATAGTGTGTTCATTTTTAAGAACTAAATTTTCTGGGTCAAGAGATAACCGTTTTCTCATTTTATCTCTTTTTCTTATGGAAACAAGAAGGCCAGCCGACATCCAAGGTTTGATTTGGTATTTTTTGCTAGAGATCCATTTTGTTTCAGTTGAGGTTCTAATTTTGTTTTCCATACTAGTTAGAAATGCTTTGGCACACTGATCAGAATCTCTTTTATTTATTATCATCCCAATCTTCATTCAGAAGTAGATTTTTAAGTCTTTAATAATTAGGTATTTTCCTGTATCTGTTTGTGCTTTCCGATATTTGAGTGACGTTTCCTTGCAGTTGTATCTGTATTACTGTGGGATAGTGATCATGAGTGTCAATAGCCTTTGCACTTATTATCGCCGTTTTTACTTGTATGCCATTATGACTTCTAGCAAAACAATGATCTGGACTGGTATTCTCATAAATTGTCTTAAAAACGTTACGTTTTGAAAACGCCAAGCGAAACGCACAGCACCCTTCTCGCATGGCATTTGCGCTGACCGATCGAATTTGGTATTCACGTTGGTAAACGCGCCCTTGAGATGGAACTCGCTAAGCATCCTTCAAATTCTCGCTTTTTGTTCATGATTTTTTACATTTCTGGCATACATTAGAGATTTTTTTTACCCCAGTTAATTATTTTTGTTATTTATTGATAACAACATCGAAAATCTAGAGAAGGTGATGGTTACAAATGGTTTTAATGAGAAATGTTGGGCTAGCGGTGTCTTAACATGATTGTAATGACCCCAAAACTCCTAGGGTATAATAATAAAGGTTATATAAACGTAAACCATAAATTTTCATCATATTCTAACAAATAAAATAAAGTTTTAAAAAAAGATTTAGTTAAAAATCTTCAATAATTTTTAAAATTTTAATTTTTTAAAGTTTTGGCACGACCACCACCATTTCATTGTTCTAACTGAATATACTCGCTTATACTAGAGTGTTTCCAATAAGGATCAAATGCTCGGTTACCTACTCTACAGGGTACCTTTACATATAGAAGTGTAGAAAACTTGCCCATAAACAATTTTTAATTATTTATTTTTCACTTACATAGATTCCAGAGGGGAGAGAAATACAGTAAATCTTTATTCGCAAACTCCTTAAAATCCTTCATTTCTACCTTAAAGAATAAGAAAGGTAGCTATTTTGACCTTATTGTACTTAAAGTATAGGCTGAAGGCCTCCTTTAACCACTATAGATACAAAATTGGCCAAAAAAATTTATAACTGTGTGTATAATACTTTTTAATAGGTTAGAATTTTTCAAAAACGCCAAGCGATTTCCAAAAACAGATGCCAATTGGTAGGTGTTTTTAAACACGGTTACCGTTTTAAAAAAATGCTTAGCGCAATCGTGCGTGAATACAATTTTGGCACTTTTGGTCAGGTGCTTAGCGAATTTGACGTCCTAAAACGGTGAGCGTCTTAAAAACGTTATGCGTGTGTGTATTAAGCAGTGTTTCTAGAGCAATAATAAACCCTTCCTGATCGGTTGCTGGTAATCTATAAGTCCCAAATACCTCCATTTTCATTTCATGTTTTTCTAGAGTAACTGTTACGAAATTATGTTCATTTACAGTAATGATATTACTATTTCTGTATATATTTGTTCTCACATACATGACAAATCCATCACATTTATTTCTAGAGCTCTGATTATAGATAACTTCATATTCTGGTATTTTAAAATCTTTAGTGCAGTAAATTGGGTGGGTCTCTGACATCACATCAAACAGTTGATTGTATGCTTCTAAATAAACTAAAAAATTATCGACATTTTTGTAAATGCTAGTTATGTTTATTTGGATTATGTTCAGCCCTAAAGGATTGTCTCAGAAGACATCATTTAATGTATCACATTTTATAGTATCACAAACTTCATAATCATCGAGAAAGGTGTTGAGATCCATTGGTCGTAATAAAAAAGTTAACTACGTTTGCGCGCTGTTACTTTTGGGGTTCAAGCCTTAAGCTGATTGACATGATCCATATTCTTGACTCTTATGGCTTCTGAGTCAGGTACCTTTCGAGCATAAACTTGTCCATTTTTTACCCATACGTAGGCAAAATTATGGTCTTTCTTTAGCTTTTTTGCTTCCATGAGCAGATCCCTTACTTTCTTGTCAAGATCCTCCAATATAAAAATTTTCTTACATTCACCAGAAAATTATTAATTTTTTTCTTTGCTTGTAGTATTTTATTGCGTATTTCCTCATTTACAAGTTGTACTAATACTGGTTTTTCTTGTTTTGCACTAGGGAGAAGGTACGATTTATAATCTGAATCTTCCAACTCTAATTTTAGGGTCTTTAAGACTTTCTGAACAGACGAGATTGCTGATGATCCTTGTCTTGTCTATAGGCCATAAGCTGTACTTTTTTTCAAGTTGCACTAGTCTCTGCTTCATGATTTCATTTTCTTTTTTCAACTGTTTATTCTCCTGTCTTATTTCCTTTACTATATTGTTTGTATCTTCAATAATTTTCCATTTAAAGTTAAGTGAATCTTCAAACCTTTCAAATCTCTCGTTGAAGATCTTAACAACATCATCAATAGATAGTCCCGAATTACTGTTGCTGGGACAGTAAATACTTTTTCTACCTGACAGAGAGTTCTGACTATTGCTAGACAGTCCTGGCCCAAAGCATTGACTTAATCTCTTATTTACAGTAGTTCCTATTTTTTCTACCTCAGAATCTACCATCTTCGCTTCCACATAGATTAGTAATATAACATTGAGGACATAGTCACGGGTCACTTGCCTCATTGTTAGCATGTGCTGCAAATTCCATAGCTGTGAGGTTTGTACAGCTTTTATGATAATACTCGCCGCATTCTCCACATCCTATACCGTACTGCGTTTTTGTTACATTTTTGCTGCAACTAGGACAGACGTTTTCCCTCTTCTGTGGAGGCCTTTTACTGTTCCCCTGGTTTTAACCTCCTCTGGAGCCGTTTGGTTTACCCATCGTAGGTAGATAAAAATTCTACTTAAATTTTTATAATCAATTTTATGGTGGTAAAGATTGACTTTAAATGTACGTGATTTTCAATGTAAGGTTAAGTTTGTAATTTTTGGTTTCTTGTATTTCTTTAATAAAAATATTGTATTTACTTACAATACTTTTATCTTCCAATATACACCAAGCAGTCTGTTATCGGTATTTATTGTTGTTTATTTTATTTTTCAACTAAAAACACTGAAAATTGCCTATTTTTTCGGAGTAAACACTGCTGATAATGCTTACCCGACCACGTATTTATATATCGTGTATAAATGATATTTGTTGGTTCTTTAGTTAGCTTATACCCAGGTTCCACATCAATGTCAAATTCATAAATAGAGTGCGCTTGTTCTGCATTTAAATATGCACCAGTTGTTATGTTGCAATCTACTCTTATAATGCGAACTTTTGTAATATCAACTATTGTTGAAGATTCATGAATCTCATTGGGTTTTAATCGCTTTTCATTTGTGAATCCCAACAACTGCCCAATTGAGTTATAGTGTTTAAAGTGTAGATACTTTGACTTAATTTCGCATTTTAAAGTGCTATTGTTGCACGTAAGCTAAAAATATTTTTATCTATATCTTTTGCACCTTTTTGAAGAGCTTTCAGCATTCATTTGGGTTATTTCGTATGCACCAGGGGGTATTTTTAACATTACTGCTCCTCCCCAGTTCGGCTTACTGAATCCAAACCAATTTTTCTAGTCTCATCTACATTAAAAATTGAATTATATGAATAAAATCCTATAAGACCCAGTCCATATTTTCCTCTGGTATTTATTTCTATAGGAGGGTAGAAGTTGGCACTGAGACTACTTAAATAACCACTTAGTGTAAAAGTACAAGACATTTTTATTGTGTCTTACAACAACTAGATGCAATGTTACAATCCACTATTTTCTCAGACACTTTTGAGCCCTTGGCGTTACATAAACAACAAAAATTTTTTTTTGGTGGCGGACCATCGACTTGTTCACCAGAGTTGTTTGTAGAGTAATGGTTATAACAATACTGATACTTTAATATATCAATATCTTCTTTAAGTTTTTTTGGTAACTTCTCCGATACCAAAGCTATTTCATTTGGCACACATGCAATCATCACTTCATCATTGATAAATATACAGATTTAAACATTGGCAGATATAAAAAGAATTTGATAGTTATGTATATGTTTAACAAATATGCAGCAATAACTTTAGTTGCTTTTAGAACGATCAACTGCAAGCATCTTATCGTTAAATATGTCAAATACTGAAATAAGTTTAAAACGTGATTTGGTGGCTATGACAGATGCAGTAAGAAGAAAATTTACATTTTTAAGAGATGAACAAGCTGAAAATCACACAAGTCTTGAAAAATTTTATGAACCCATATCAAAACCAATGTCGAAAATGTTACAAATGCGGCAATCATAAAAAGGACAAATACTACCAAAGCATCACCTTCTACGGCTGTGGGGGCAAAAAGGCAGAGATCGTTAGAGTTGGCGACTTGGAAGAAGATAATGGTAGAAATAAATCTTTTTACGCGCCTTAGTCGCCAGTTTCACCACCATTGACGGAAACATCAGTATCTTCTTACTCTAATCAAACTCCAAGGTCATTCACTGCGAATGAATTATCGGGTGATAATAATTTAACACCGGATCTATCCGAAAATAGTACCAACCAACAAGCTATGGACGAATTGTGGAGAAAAGATATGGAGGAAGATTTAAATTCTATATCTGCAATGTACATGGAGGGACTTAAATCAAACCCATCTATCTATGATACCATATATGGTGTTAGATTCAATTCTAGTAATGGCAATTTTTAGATGGGTAATGCCATGATAAAATTCCCAGATGGACTAATAACTCTTTATCATAAAAAGATATGATTGAGGCTTTTCCAGCTCATCGTGATTTATACGATTTGTTATTTTTTTAAAAACCAACAGTATCAAATATTGCAGACATTCACCCAAAAGCAATCCAAGATTACAAGCAAATACTTAATTTGTCAAAAGCCTGTTACAACCAGTATAATGAGATCTATGGAATAAATACCAGCCGATTTGCAAAATTTAAAATTTTTATAAAGCCACTTCTAACACCGAAACATGATAGACATCAACAAGGTTCTGGTATAATCAAAAGTAAAGTTTCAAATCTCAAAGAGTTCAATAATAACAAAGTAAACTATGTATACTGGAATACTGCAAAACAATTAGTTGGTCGTTTGCGATTATTATGGAGCTCAAAAATGGCTGGACATACTGGGCATGATGATGAAATTTTGTCCATAATTGAAGAACTAAAATAAGAAGGGGTAATATATTAGGATGCATTAGGCCTCATAAGATATTTCTACAACAACACAATTGACAAATTTGGCCGTGGCAAAGAAACTTCAAAAATAACCTATATAAAGGGCGTGCAAGGCAATGGTTTTAAGTTGACTGCTAAAAATCACTTTGACATTGATAATAAACGTTTATGTAACATAGCAGATGCAATAGATCATAAAGACGCTATCAATCAGAACTTTTTGGAAAATCGTTTACAAAAATTAGTTGAAGAACTAAAGCTCGCTATAACAGAATCTGTTAATGCAGTTAAAACCAACTTAGAAATCTACACTAGTGAAAAACTTAAAACGCAGCAATCGACAAGTGGTAAACTATTGTTAAATTTACATGCGAGATTGAGTACCATAGAAAGAAAAGTTTTAAAACATCAGCCACCTGAACCTTCTTGGGAGCCAATATCTTGGTCAGACGGACGCATATAATATCACACATTCACTGAAAAATAAATAAATTATTTAAAAGATGACTAGCGAACAAAAACTTCAAGTGGTAAATGAGCTACATAAACCAGCAAGAAAAAATTTCCTCCGAAGAAAGACTTTAATAAAAGGTTTTAGGGATTTATGGCAGATTGATTTGGCTGAAATGCAGCAATTCTCGAAATAAAATCTTGGATAAAGATACATTTTAGTATGTATAAATTGCTTTTCAAAATTTGTCTGGGCTAGACCTATAAAAATAAAACTGGACTTGAAATATGTGTTGCAATGATGGAGGTTTTTAAACAAGCCGATTATTATCCCCACAACATACAATCTGACCAAGGAACATAATTTTTTAGTAAACATTTCCAAGCACTTATGAAGAAGAACTCAATCAATCACTACCATACTTACAGTGTCAAGAAGGCTGCTATTGTGGAAAGGGTAATCAGAACTTTAAAAACAAATCTTTATAAAGAGTTCTCTGCATTAGGGAGCTATAATTGGATTCATATTTTGCAAGATGTTGTTAAAAAATACAACACATTTCACAGAACTATTAGGATGAGACCTATTGACGTTAAGCCATGTACTCCAATTACAGAATATGAAAATATTAAAATAGTACCTAAAAAATTCAAGTTTAAATTGGGTGACATTGTAAGAATTAGTAAATACAAGTCACTATTTGAAAAAGGCTATACACCATCTTGGTCAACGGAACAATTTAATATTATTAAAAAGAATGTGACAAATCCACCAACCTACCAGTTAGAAAGTATTGATGGTGAGCCCATACGAGGTGCTTTTTATGAATGGGAACTTCAAAAAACTAAAACACCTGGAATTTATTTGGTAGACAAAATTTTAAAGAAGAAAATAAATAATAACAAAGAGCAATATTTTGTTAAATGGTTGGGGTTCTCCGAAAAATTTAATTCTTGGATAGCCAAGTGTAAATGTATTTTTTAGTTGTAATTTAGTATCATAGTTAATTAAACTAATATAGTTTATAAATATATATTGCATTTTTCACCACAAGTTAAATAAAACAAAATTGTTTGCAAAAAATGTGTGTTTATTATTTAGATTATGAACTATTAATTCTACAACATTGTTTATTATTATTTACATTCAATGATAAAAAATGCTATCTTTCTAAATCATCTTCCATCTAATAAAAGTTCTTTGATGTAAATTTTAATAATATAATTGTTGTGTGGCTGGGATCAGTCTTTAAAGACAACTGGCTAAACCCCCACTCTTTCACAATATATGCAACCTTGACTCATAAATCTGTAATGAATGGCCTGCCTTGAAGTATTGATTTGCATACAAAGCATAATGAATGAACACCTCGTGTAATTAGTAACAAGAGAATGCAATCTTTACTTAAACTTGTCTTGACTTGTTGGGTAATAAATTTAGGCTCAAGGCCATTCATTGTCGAGGTCAATATAACACCCTTTGTTGTAAAATATATACAAGCTTGACTCATTAATGTGTAATGAATGGCCGGCCTTGAAGTATTGATTTTAGCTCAAGGCCATTCTCAGGGTAAAAAAAAGACCACCCGCGTTGTTCGCCTCCACATACAAAAGACAAAGACCCACTCAGACCTGCACACATTCACATTGTCATATCAAGGTTAAAAGACCACCCACAGTGTTCGCATCTGTACACGAAAGATAATGGCCTTCGCAACTATGTGATATCATATCAAAGCCAAAAAGACCGCCCACGCTATTCGGCTATTGTCAAAAAGACCCACTCGCTCCTGCACACAAAAGACAAAGGCTCACATAACTGTACATTGTAATATCAAAGTCAAAAAGGCACTCCGACTATTGGCCTATGCTCTAAAAGGGTAGCCACACTATTCGGCTATTGTTAAAAAGACAATGACCCTTTGGCTATTGTTAAAAAGACAATGACCCTTCGGCTATTGTTAAAAAGACAAAGGCTTTATTTCTCAGAATTCCCTTCTCATTTTGATCTCGAACAGACATATCTACTACTGGCCCACTTCGGAACAGGAGCAGAATTTTCGGAACAGGTTTTTTTCTGGAACCGAAACAGTCTGTACGTGTTCCTAAAAAAACGCTGTTCCGCCTATCCCTAGACTCAGTCAACGGAATTTTTAAGCCAAATAATACTAACAAACGTGAAATTTAGTACCCGTGAATTTAAAAAATCAAACAAGTTTCGTGGCTAATCGGGTAAAAAGGAGTTTTTGTTTTTCTCATATTTTTCCGTGAGGTAGCTTGAACCTAATAAGTGTTGACAGTACACACCTACCGAGAAGAGCGTTTTCTTTTCCCTGCCAAGTTGAAAGAAAACCGGGCAGGTGGCAACCCTGAGGTTACCACTTGTCTTCGACGCATAAAAGTTATATCTCACCTATCTACATTGTACTTCAAGTAAGAATATTTTATTGTACTTGAATTACTTTGAATTTACTTGAAGTACTTCGAATGCACTTGCAGTACTTCTAATGTACTTGAAGTACTCCCAATGTACTTGAAGTACTTAGTGTACTTGAAGTACTGTACTTGACGAAATCAAGTACATTTCCAAGTACATTGTTAAAAGTACTTCAAGTACCAAGTACAATTATTGGGTGCTAGATGTACTTCAAGTGCAGTACTTGTAGTGCTTCTAAGTACAATTTCGAGTATTGTACTTGAAGTACCTGACAAATCTGTCTGAAAGGTTGTTAGACAAGAGTGCTTCAAAAAATTTAGAAAAAATTGGAATCAAGGAGATTGGGCGGTAATTGGATGGTAGTGATTTTTCTACTTTTTTAAAGATACACCTTCTCACATAAATTTGTTAAAAGTAGTCGAAAGCGGGTCACAGACATTTTCGCCAAAGTTCTGTACCCACCACACTCAGACTTTGCTATGTTTTTTTTAAGGTCATTGAGTGTTTTGAAAACTTCCTGTGGAGTTACTTCGCGAAATGAATAGTTTAGATTAAAATTTTTCAGGTGGCTATTCTGCAAATACAGAACCGGATAATTATTTGCAGCTGGCAGGGCATTAATAAGATTTTGAGCAATATCAGCAAAGTAGTTGTTAAACTGGTTTGGGTCTAAATCTAGAGTTGAATTAGATTTATTAATATTGGTGTGTTTTTTAATTAAATTCCATGAAGCTCTAGCAATATTGTCGGAATTACTAATATAATCTGAGTTAGCTTTTCTTTTCACTTTATTTATTTCTGCCCGGTACCTATTACGAAAAATGTTTTTTTCAGCCTTCAGTAGGTTGCAGTCTGTTTCCGAGCACATCTCATTTAGTTTGTGTAGGTCGGTTTGCATAATCTGTAGATTCAGCTCCAGGCTCTTAGGCCATTTTAAGACTACGTTTTACTTCTGGAAATGCAACGCGCCAATATGAAAGAAATTTCTCACAAAATTGAGTGCATATTTGTTCTGCATTATTAAACTCTAAAAAAGACCAATTTTCATCATTTAGTAAATCATGCATTTTATTAATCCCTTTTTTAGTAAAAGGCCTACAAAGACTATATTTAATTACATACATTTTTAAAATTTACAAAAAAATTGTCGAGTTTATGATTTGAAACCCTCTGTAGATATTTTTAACTTTGACACAGCATCTGATTGGGCTCGCAATAGCGCCACTTTTTTGCTTTTCAACCAATATCGTAAGTAATACCGTTTCTGAAATTCCCACAAAGCCCTATGTAGTTACTTTTATCTGGATACCCTGTAGACAAATAGATACACCGACCTATCGTGATACAGAAAATCGCTCAAAGATTAACTAATTTGTTAGAAAATCCCTAAAGGGCACATTTGTGAAGGTATCAAAAAAAAATTCCTTAAACGCAACAGCGGCGTCGCGTGCCTGAAGGGGCGGGGGGGGGCGACAGCTAAAAAGGGCGAGTACTCACTCATCACGGCTGACAGCTAGTAAGACGCTGTTTTTAAAAAATGTTGTAAAATATATCGCATTTTAAATGCGATATCTCGCGGAAGGCGTCGAAACGTTCGCTGTTGAATTAGAAGTTTAAAATAAAAGTCCAAAAAAACTGAAAACTACCTTTTATTTTATTATTTTATATTAAGTGTTTTTTTAGAAATATAGTATAGCAATATTTTTATAGAGGGTGTTTCATAAAGTCTGCACTATGGCTAACTTATTATTTAAGTGAAGGAAACAATAAAAAATAAACTTTGTTTCATTATTAGATAAAATAAAAATTATTTCTTTATACAGGGTATTTTTTTAATATTTCACAATTGCTAACTTATGATTTTAGTAAAGGAAACATCTTATTAAAAAAAAAACACGTTATTACCCATTTCTTTTTGTTATTAAGTAAAAATAAATAATAATTCTTTATACAGAGTGTTTTATTAAATCTGCACCGTTGCTTATGATTTAAGTAAATAAAACATATTATTTAAAATAAACTTTGTTACCTAAACCTATTGCTTTCTGTTATTAAGCAAAAATAAATATTTATTCTTTATACAGGGTGTTTTATTAAATCTGCACCATTGCTAACTTTTTTGTTATTGGCTTTACTAGATTGGTTAAATTAGCAAACTAGTAGTATTCTTATCGTTGCTTAAGACGATTAAAATAGAAAAACAAAAACATGGTATTTATTTCTTGACCTAAAGCAACGAAATGTGAAGTGTGTTTTTATATTTGTTTTTCTAGTTTGTCTGTAATGAAATTAGGGTGAGGGTGGAACGAGGGGTGGCTCGATCGCGATGTTTGTACAACAAAAGATATTTCCTGGTGTTTCCCAGTATTTCTTCATATTTGAATGGTATTTTCTAGTATTTCCAAAGCACTTCCCGGTATTTCCTAGTATATTTCCCAGTACTTCCCAAGTGATGGGACAACTGAACACCGCCAACGCGGCGCCGCCAACTGGGCGTCGGACTAAAAAAAATTTTTCGATAAAATGTTTAGATGAAAAACAAAATAGATATATTATTTCTGGATGATTTTACCAAAAATGAGCTTTATGGATATCATTTTTGGTCATTGCCTTTAAATAACAGTACAGCACAGTAAATAATTTTGTTTTTTCAAATTTATGTAACTAATTAGGTGTAAGCTAAGAAACATTTATTTTCCCGAATTTTAGGAATTATTGCATACAAATTCCAGCGGGATGAGTACCAGAGGAATGAGTTTTTTAATGGTTTTCCAATTTAAATCAAAATCTATTTAGACTACTTAACTTAAGTTTTATATAAACAGAGAGTTCCTATACTTATAATTTTAAAACAATCAACAAAAAAATTATACTATTGATATCAGTCGAATATTTACTTACCAGAGGGATGATAATTGAAGCGTTCCTTTTTGATTTCTCCGAAAATACTAATTTTCTGCCGAAAATAAAAAGATCTATAACTTAAACCAAACTAAAGTTGACATTATTTGTCACAACTTGTCACCCTCACAAGTAAATTAGATATCCAGGGCCGTCTCTTTCTCCAGAAATTAACCGGTGGTATTCACAAATATTGTGTTATTAAAAATGGAGCACGTTTAAAATTGTAAAATTTTCCGGAGAAGATGTAAATTCGGATTTTCAAAAATATGACTGCAAACTTAAGTTTTATCAATTTTTTGATAAATAGTTAAGACTTTGTTAAATAATATTTATTAGGATATTTTTTTCAATTTGAGTTTTTAATATTTGGTTTGGGACTACACCAGAGGAATGAGGTATTTGCTTTGTAATAAAAAAAATTATAAACAAGCAATTTTTTTTTATACATTAAACTCAAATGCTCCTTAAAGAAAACATTTCGTTTTAAATCTTATAACTAAAACTAGGCTTCATTTGCAGTCTGTGTTTGAAAAATATGCATTCCAACTCCACAGCACCATTTTTGTAGAATCATCCTTCTACAAAAACATCTTTAAAAAATCATTTACTTGAAATTTGGTTTTGTAAAGTAAAGTTAAATCCATTAAGTCGAGTGTTGAAATTTGGCAGGTGTAGTGTTTGGTAACCTGGTAACACTACAATTTACGTTTTTTTATTACAACAATGGCGGATCCAAAATGGCGGATTTTTAAACCGATTTGTCTCAAACTTAAAAGTTTGCAGTGCCTGAGATCACTTAATACAGTTTTATCCTCAAACTTAAAAAATTCAAAATGGCGAATCTAAAATGGCGGATTTTCTTATTATATATATATTTATCGGTTTCACAACGTTCTATGTCTTCTGATACCCAATCTCCACTCGTTTCTGTTTGCCCATAATTCATCATCTAGGCCTCTTATTCTTATTTCACTATCTATTCCTTCTCTCCAGCTTCTCCTCGGCCTTCCTCGTTTTCTTCGGCCAGTTGGTTTCCATTGTAATATTTGTTTAGGTAGTCTTCCATCATCCATTCTTTGTACATGTCCGTACCACACCAGCTGTTTTGTTCTTATATCATCCACTAGAGTACGTTCACCCACTGTCATAATTTATCTTATTCTTTGATTGGTAACTCTTTCTCTTTTTGATTTCCCTGCTGCTCTTCTCCAATAGTCCATCTCCGTAGCGGAAAGCATTTTTTCTGTTCTATCTTTGATTGGCCATACTTCTGAGCCGTACGTAATAATACTTTTAACAATGGTGTTATATATAAGTTTTTTGTTATGTTTTGATATACTCTGGTCCCAAATTATTCCATTTAATAAAGTTATTGCTTTTCTTCCTTGTACGTTTCTATCTTTTATAGCTTTGTCTAGTGTTCCGTCAGATGTAATTTTTAGACCCAAGTATTTATACTCATCACAGGACTGAATTCGCTGCCCAGTATTTAAGATTAGACCCTGTTTCGTTCCACCAATACACATATACTCTGTCTTATTGATATTAACCTCTAGTCCCCACTTATTGTACTCTTCTATTAGTTTTCGTGTCATATATTCGAGGTCGTCATAATCCTGAGCCACCACTATCTGATCATCGGCGAAACATAAAGTATACAAGGTGGTTTCATCCAACGGAATTCCCATGTTTTGGCATTTTCTCTTCCAGACTTTAAGGAGGACCTGTTCCAAATATATCTTGAAGAGCGTAGGCGAGATACAGCAACCTTGTTTAAGACCTTTATTTACTTGAAAGCCTTTGGTGAGTTTTGCTTTTATTTTAACTTTTGCCTTACTATTGCGGTATAACTCTTTGATGGCCTTAATTAGTTGTACGCTTATGTTTGTCTTTTCCAACGCTTTCCAAAGTAGATTCATCATCATCATATGCCTTCTGCAAATCTACGTAAAGCAGATGGAGCTCTTGTCCGTATGCCATTTTCTTTTCAATAACTTGGGTTATACAAAAGAGATATAAATTTTTAATAAGTAGGCAGTGCCTGTTAATTTGCTCCCGCAAAATCTTAAAATAAAGTGCAAGATATAGTCAAAATATTATATAATCTAGTGCCAAAGATGCAGAATAGTGCTAATGATATTAAGAGCATGTAAGTGTAACAAATTTTTATGTTAAAATAGACAAATTTACTGAAAGCATAAAATTCCTTTGTTCTATTTTTAATAACAAGCGGACATATTTCAAATACATATCAGTAAGTAGGACGGCGCTCCGCCTACGCTCCTCCTATATACGGTACGCAGGCGGCTACTTTTTGGCATAGTAGGAACCACCATGTCGCCGAAAAAGTCGGTGATGTCAACGAGTGGAAAAGCAGCAAACCCGGAAGACAAAATTCAAACTAGAAGGATGAAAGCTCTACAAACTCTAGCGAAACGCTTGTCCAGTGCAGAAGAAAGTAAGAACGGGTTGCCAAGCACGTCGCATAATAACAGTTACATCACGATTGTCCATAATGACGCTGCCGAGTCTTCAGAAGAAAACATAGAGTCAGTCCCACAGATTATTAATAATTTAAGGAACAAACTATCGGATAAGGAATCTAAACTAGAAGAGTTAAAAATAAAAAATAACAACTTAGAGAAAGAAATCGAAGAGTTAAAGAACGTTCTGAAACTTAAAAACACTTTAATAAAATCTCATGAAAGAACAATAGAGCAACTCGCTCGCAAAAAAAAATCAGGTTTCAAATCAATTTTGTCAAACAGAACCTGCACGAGAAGAATCAACCAAAAGTAATCAATCAAAAATCTCAAAGAAAAAATCAAAACCGTTGCAGAGCATTGGAACTCAAACTCCAGAACGAAACACGATTAACGGAGGCACACAGACAGATAATAATTTAACAAATAGCCAGATTTTGAAACCCACGGAAGTAAAATGCAACAGAGTAGATAGGGAAAATTCCACAAAACCAAAAGTACTTATTGTGACAGGAATAAGAGGCAAAGGATTAATGGAAAATCTGAACAAGCATTTTAAAGATAGGAGAAAAATAATGTCTATTTTGAAACCACATGCTAACGATGATGAACTAATTAAGACTGCAATACACGGTTCTAAATATTTCTCAAAAAACGATGTGATAATTCTGTGGCCAAATAATTCAGATCCTTCATTGATTGACACTTTTATCCAAAAGTGCCAACACACAAATGGCTTAATTCTTACGGAACCATATCGATATGATAGTAGAAGTCAAAACCAAGAAATATATTCTAGAAACGTAAGACTTTTCCAAAGCCTACATATGAAAAAGATAAACAATAATTGTGTATTGGACTCCAACAGTATTTTAAGAACAACAAATTACTACAGTGACAAAAGAACAGTTACGAAAATAGGAAAATGGTATCTGTGCAAAGCTGTGGCAAACCATATTGCAAAATTTTTCATCAATGATTCATTGCTGCAAAATAACGTGCCAGATAATCTAACTGTATCTCAAAACTTTCAAGAAACTGTAAATAATAACCAACAACAAAGGGCTCTAGACACTAAAGTAATTAGCACTTCCACCAAAACCGGTAATTTTTTATACCCACAATTGACACAAATGGAAACATTGGAGGCCCAGCTAATCTAAAAAATACTAACAAGTGCAAAATATTACACCACAATATTCAATCGTTAGGAAATAGTTTGGAAAATTTGGAAGCGATGTTAAAACAAGAAGAATACCCCGAGATTGTCTGCATTACCGAACATTGGCAGACTCAGGAATCGATAGCATCGAAAGCAATTTATGGATATAATTTGATTTCAGCATTTTGTAGACAAGCAAAAGAACATGGAGGCACAGCTATCTATGCAAGAAATGACATTAAATGTAACCAAAGAGAAGATATAGTGAAACTCTCCGAAGTGGGCACATTTGAATGTGCAGCAGGCGAGTTCTTTATTGGTAAAAAAGGTTGTGTAGCATTAAGTATTTATAGATCTAATAAAAACATTTATAAAATAGAAAACTTTATGGCAATTTTGGAAAACATATTAAACAAAATTGATATGGAAAATAAAGAAATATTTTTAGCAGGTGATTTCAATATTCACCTTGAAAATGATTACAAGGATTCAAATGACTTTGTAAATATCATAAATTCTTTTAACTTGTTTCCTTCAATAAGTCAGCCAACTAGAATAACAGAAAACATTCAATCTTGTCTAGACAATATAATTTTTAACATAACTAAATTTCCGTACAAGACTAAGGTGTTTAACACTGGTAAATCCGACCATACTGCACAAATTGTTTCTATAGACTATAAAGATGAAGAAAAACCAAATTTTCCAAGATATGCTAGAAGTTTTACTGAAAAAAACATATTACATTTTTGCGAAACAATTCAAGTTACTGACTGGTCAGAATTATTCTCAGCGGATACGAGGGATATTGACATTTTGTGGGAGACTTTCATGAGTATTTTCATGATGGTATTTGACTCCTGTTTTCCAAAAAAATTAATCAAAGAAAAAAACAAAAAACGCAAGAAAAAAACACCATGGCTTACTACTGACATTTTACAACAAAAGGATCAATTAGTGGCTTTACAAATAATGTCACAAAAAGATAAAAACTACAATGAAATATATAAAAATTATAAAAAGCAATACGATTCTGCAATAATAAAAGCCAGAGGTGATTTTTTCTTGTCAAAAATTGAGGCAAGCGACAACAAAGCTAAAGCTACGTGGCAAACTGTCAAAGAATTAACCAATTCTAAAAAAATTTCCAATACTCTACCTACAAACAAAGACCCCCAAGAGCTGGCTAATGAATTTAATACATATCTTATAGAAGCAGCTCCAAATCTTCTCATAAAAAACAACATTTCACTTGAACCAAACACCAACTTGTTACCTAATTTTAAAATCCATGAAAAGTCCTGTTTTTTCTTTCCAACTGATAAATTTGAGTTGTTGAATGTAGGAAAAAAATTAAAAAACAAAAATTCGGCGGGTCATGATGAAGTTCCCTCAAATTTGCTAAAAAAATGTTTGGAGTATATAGTCGAACCGCTTGTTTATATTTTTAATATAAGCCTAATTTCAGGATTTTTCCCATCTAAATTAAAAATAGCGAATGTTGTTCCAGTATATAAAAAAGGAGATTCTGAATGCATGTCAAATTACAGACCGATAAGTATATTATCTTCTTTTGCCAAGCTTTATGAGTTATTAATACATAAAAGACTATTAAACTTTTTCGTAACAAATAAACTATTTAATGATTTTCAGCATGGTTTTCTTCCCAAGAAGTCTACAGAGTCGGCCCTTTTAGCACTTAGCAAATCAATTATCTCCACCCTTGAAGCTAAGGGAGCGGCCTGTGGACTTTTTCTAGATTTATCAAAAGCCTTTGACACGATCAATCATAAAATTCTGTTACGCAAGTTGGAGGCTTACGGGGTTAGGGGTAAAGCTTTGGAATTATTACACTCATATTTAAAGGAAAGACCACAACAAGTTACAATTAACAACAACAAACATAAAATTTCATCTAATGTAAACTTTATAAAAACGGGAGTTCCACAGGGAAGTATTCTTGGTCCCCTGCTTTTCATTATCTATTTAAATGACTTACAAGATATTATTAAAGATCCCAATTTTTTGGCTAATTATGCAGATGATGCCAATGCAATAATACCAATTTATCGTGGTGAAAATATCAATGAAAAATGTATCGAAGTACTTGATAGAGTCTCTGATTACTGTTTTCACAATCAGCTGATTATGAACACAGAAAAGACAAAGGCAGTTGTTGTCTCTAATATTGACATTTATGTTCCTAAAAACATTACCTTTGAAGGTGAGAAATTAAATTTTGAAAATAACGCCAAGGTATTGGGGGTGACTCTTGATAAGGATCTAAACTTCTTTGCACATATAAGGGAATTATGCAAAAAACTCTCCGGGGCATGCTATGCGATTAGAGTATTGTGTAGAACTTTGAGGCGTCACAACTCTCTAAACTCTATCTACTACGGCATATTTTACTCACAATTAAAATATTGCATACTGCTCTGGGGACATAGCAGTCATATAAATGATGTATTTATAATACAAAAACGGGTTGCTCGATTATTGGTAGGAATTCAACCTTACGCATCTTGTAGAGGTCATTTTAGGGATAACAACCTATTAACTGTTGTAGGTGTCTATATCTTGGAGTGCCTGCTGTACTTAAAGAAAAACTCACTTCTTTTTAGCAAATATGAATGCACTAGAAAGTTTGATACCAGAAATAAAGAAAACATGTATATATACCCAAAACATAGATTAACTGTTACTGAAAGGAGTCCACAGTATGCTGCTATCAAGTTTTTTAATACACTTCCCAACAGGCTAAAAGGTATCCAAAGCTACCAACTTTATAAAAAAGAGTGCTTCAAATTAATTTGCAATATAGAACCTTATAGTGTAAGTGAGTTTTTAAATTATAATGAATTTGTGGTGTAATAGTTCATTTTTTATTTTTAGTCATGTTTATATTTTTGTTTTTATGGTTGTTTGTGCAAATTTTATGTTAGTGTTTTATTTTATTTTACTGCTGTAAATTTAACTTTTTTACTTGAGTTATAAAAAAATTTTAATATTTTAAATTTTATTTTACCAGACAAAAAAAGCTCTTTTAACAGTTTTTAGCTTTAATTTAGTAGTATTAGCGCAGTACAAAATTTGCTTTAAAATAAATTACCCATTTATTTTAGTTATTTCTAATATATATTTTGTAATTGTTCAAATCTCAGTCTTGTCTTATATTTAATGTATAGTGTCACTTTTACAATTCTTTGTATCAATGTCTTTTAGTTATTACCTAGATTCATTTTAAATGATTAGAACTAACAACACGGTAAAAAAAATTGTCTTAGATCAAAGCGAATTGCTTTAAAGTAAAATAATTTGTGCTTTCCTATTCACCATAATATTTTCTTGATAACACAAAAAATGTTTTGCCTTTTATTTTAATGTGAAACAGAAATTGTTTTATTATTAATCTAAGGCACCGTTTTCTTTGGAAGCAAAATATTACTTATGTGAAGAAAATTCGCTTTGTTACAAAATGGAGTATACTAAATCAAAACAATTGCACAAGAAAAATAAAGTCTCATTTCGGGATTAAACGCTGCGTTGAACTAAAAAGAAATATTTTAATTCAAAACAAATTGTTTTAAGGTAAAACAATATATTCAAGAAAAGAACGTGTTTTCATTGCAGACAAAGTTTTTTACTGTGAATACAAAATTTTTTACCGTGAATAATGGCGAAAAACACAATATACATATTAAATGTAACGAATAATATATATAACATATTTTTCTATTGTAAAACATTTAAGTGTGACGAAGTATGATGTTGCTGTGTATAGCAGTAAAATTATCGAAAACTTGACGATCCAAATTTACTTTTGTATATATTTTGGCTGAATAAATCTATTGTCTATTGTCTATTGAGATGATCTGAAGTCGATCTACCCGCCCTGAAACCAGCTTGTTCTTCTGCCTCCATATCTTTATATTCGCTCTCCACTTTATTTCTTATTATTTTGCCATATATTCTGCTTAGCGTACTAGTTACAGATATACCTCTATAATTGTCACATATATATTTCCTTCCTTTTTTGTGTATTGTGGATATATATGACGTTTTCCACTCAGTTGGTACTACAGCTCCATTTAAATATCTTTGGAAAAGATTCCGTAATCTCCAAAACAATTCTTCAGTGCCATATTTAATAAGTTCAGCTGGGATATTTCCGGGTCCGGCAGATTTACCGCTTTTTAAGGTTTTGCACACGTTTTTGACCTTAGATATTGTGAGGGGTACTGGAGATCCCATCGTTCTAATGATATTGTCTCTTTCGTCTTCCTTGAATTCTGCTCATCCCATTCTTTGTCTGTTATTGGTGAAATAATATCTCTGCATGTTTCGTTTTTGATCGATCTTATAGTTTTCCAGCTTTCGGTACTTCGCGTACCTCCTAAGTAAGAATCTATTTTCTGGCACTTTTGCATCCATGATTGATTTTTCTTATCACTGATCATTCTTCTCACCTTTGATTGCGCGATTTTGTATTCTTCTCTGCTTCTATCTGTCTTTTGGGATAAGTATGTGTGATATAATTTCCTTTTTTCCTCTATTTCACTTTCAATCTCAGCATCCCACCAGTATGGTTTTGTTCTTTTAGGAGTTTCTTCCTCTAATCGTAGTGCTTCTTTTGCAGCTTGATGGATGCTTAATGTGATACATTCGTATTCCTCATCTGGGTTTTCACCTGAACTTGAATTAAGTTTTTCGTTCCGTCTCTTTTTGTATAAGTTTTTTACGCTGTCATGTTCTAGGCTTAGTAGATTATATTGACAGTGATCAATTTCCTCATTCACTGTATCATCAAGATTTTGTTGATGGAGGCTTCGGCCTTGATAAGGAAAGAGAATTTTGGTCTCCAGAAAATAGTGATCACTTCCGCTTGTTGATCCACGCTTTGTTCTGACATCTTGAATTTTTAGTTTTGTCTTTTGTTTAGTGATAAGATGATCAATGACGGATTTCAGGTTTTGTGAGGGTTTGGTCCAGGTATATTTGTGTATTTTCTTATGTTGGAAAAAACCGTTTTGGATTTTTAGGTCTAATTGCTCACATACTGTGATAAGCCGGTTTCCATTGTCATTAACAACATCTTCTCCATATTGGCCAACTGTCAGATCATTTACTCTGTTACCTGTTCTACTATTTAAATCTTCCAATATTACAATTTCTCTAGATGTACTTACTGCTGATATTTCATTGTGGATTTCTTCAAAAAAATTGTCTTTCACGGCTACATTTGCATCGTCATTATACGCATAGATTCCAAAAATCGTAAGTCTCATTCCTTTTATTGTTATATTCATTCTTATTAGCCGTTCATTTACTGCTTCCTAGTTGGTGATAAATTTTCTAAATCTTTTGTTGACCAAAATAGATACTCCTTGTTGAGCATGTTTTTCTTTTGCCACTCCGCTATAGAAATGGTCATACTGTCCTAGGTTTTCAGATCCTTTTCCTTTCTTCTTCGTTTCTGTTAGTACAGCAAGGTCAACCTTCATTCTGCTGCACTCATTTTTCTTATTTACTAACCGATTTGTCTTAAACTTGAAATATTACATTGTTTGAGGTCATATAACATTTTTTACACAAACTTAAAAAAATCAAAATGGCCGATCCAAAATGGGGGATTTTCTTATTTACTAACCGATTTGTTTCAAACTTGAAATATTACATTGCTTGAGGCCATTTAACAAAATTTTTCACTCAAACTTAAAGAAATCAAAATGGCCGATCCAAAATGGCGAACTTTCTTATTTATGAACCGATGTGTATCAAATATAGAGATTGGCGGTTTTTTAAGTCGCAGATGATGATTTTGACTTAAACTTATAAAAAATTGAAAATGGCGAATCCAAATTGGCAGATTTTTTTATTTACTAACCGATTTGTTTCAAACTTGAAATATTACATTGCTTGAGGTCATTTAACAAATTTTTTTACTTACATGAAAGATATCAAAATGGCCGATCCAAAATGGCGGACTTTCTTATTTATGGTAAGTTAAGTAAATATAGAAATTGGCGGTATTTTAAGTGGCTGATTATGATTTTGACTTAAACTTATAAAAAATTCAAAATGGCGAATTCTTAAACTAAAGACTTAAAAAACCGCCAATTTCTACATTGGATACACATCGGTTCATAAATAAGAAAGTCCGCGATTTTGGATTCGCCTTTTTAATTTTTTTAAGTTTGAGGATAAAACTGTATTAAGTGATCTCAGGCACTGCAAGCTTTCAAGTTTGAGACAAGTCGGTTTAAAAATAAATAAATTCGCCATTTGGATCCGCCATTTTTGTAATAAAAAACGTAAATTGTAGTCTTACCAGGTTACCAAACAATACACCTACCAAATTTCAAGAAAATTGCGTAAAGGATTTTTAAAGATGTTTTTGTATAAATAATATATCTATTTTGTTTTTCATCTGCACATTTTATCGAAAAAAATTTTTTTTGTCCGCCGCCCAGTTGGCGGCGCCCAGTTGTCCTAGACCGTGTTGCCTGGTATTTCCCCTGACCTGTACACCAAAAGGAAATACCGAGCCACCCCTCGGGGGGAAGTGATTCCGATCGAGTGTCTCCCAGCGTATTTTTTTGGACAAGCATGGTGCAAAATTTCAAACTGGTAACCGGAAGTAAAATATGTTAACGACGTTTGTAACTAAATTCACGGACTAATACGAGGGGTGGCTCGGTATTTCCTTTTGGTGTACAGGTTAGGGGAAATACCAGGAAATACTTGGGAAGTACTGGGAAATATACTAGGAAATACCGGGAAGTGCTTGGGAAATACCTCAGGAAATACCGTAGATATTTCCTTTTGGTATACAAACATCGGCGATCGAGCCACCCCTCGACTAATAGGCAAAAAAGGCCAAAGGTTTTTTAAGTGTCCTTTAGTAGAAATCATGGTCATTATTTTCATAGTTATTTGACAACCATATACGACCATATAAAAAACGTATCTCAACTTGATTTTTTTTAATTTTTAATCTTTTTTTTTAAATTGCGATATATAGAATACAAAGACGTACACTATATAAACAATTTACTATGCATACGTTACCTCAATTATTACACTTCACCACTGCACCACATTTATTAATGTGAAATGGCAAAACAGTAAAGGTACGTCTCTGCAAAAACAAAAAAGGTTATAAATACTTTTATCGGACTTCGCTTATCTTTTACTTGGATCCATTTTTTTTGTTTTTAAGTTTTTTATGACAAATTAGTATTTTTTTGGTATTTGAGCATTAAAGTGCAGTATAATTTTTTTAATTTCTTTAAAAAAAATAATTAGTTAAATCCCCTAGATTAACACATTGCATCAATGTGCGCCGTCTTGGTTCCAACTGTAGCAGGCTCCTGATTTATTAATCCTGGCTCTTCGGTTATTGGCTCCTGAACTACACCTACATTTATTCTCGATGTAAAAGGGTCGCACAACATTTAGATGTCGACTGTTGAACGCTGAAAAGAAAGTGGGCCGCAGGGCGACGAGACTTTTGTTTTCTTTCTGGGTCGTTGTTCGAGACGCGAACCTGTTAACTTCTGCATGTGAAGTCGACGACCATACCACTGGACTACCCTGCCGCTACGTATAAACATTAACTTAAACTTAAATTTTAAACAAAATTTAGAGGAACTTAACATGCAGCTCCGATTCTCTCCACGGTCGCTTACGAATAAGGCGCAAGTTGTCATTTTATAAGACAAAATATAGTAACTTTGTGTTATATCTTAAAAACCAAAAGTAACATAAAACTAAGTTTGACAATTGCGTTCAACTTTACACCAAAAATAAATTTTGAAAGATATTGGGCCAGCCAATCAAAAATGTGGTTTTGACCAAAAATCTTGTCTTGACATTTGAGGCTCGTAAAGGGGGGTTGGTTTTCCTCTATCTCCCCTAGAAGTACCCTTTACCACTTAAAAGTGCCCAATTTGGAACACCTTGTACACAGGGTGATGGGTTATATTTTTCTCAATAGATATCTTCGTCACTCTATCTTCGCACATTAAAGGCTAAATAGAGAAAGTTGCATGATTTTTCAGGAAACACTAGAATTTAATGCCAAAAATGACATGTTGATCCGCTGTTAAACTTTTTACATACCTATCTATTGGGTTAAAATGACATATCTTAATCCCTTGTTAAACTTTTTACATACCTGCCTATGTATTTATTTAATTTTTTAAAGGAAATATATTTTTAGATTAATCGTTTTTTTTTCTCTTAAAAAGTTGGCAACCCTATATCTAATCCTTTCAAGTAAAAATGAGACTGGTAAAGAGAGGGATTGTTGGGTGCCCGCTCTTTAAAATTGTCCCTTTTTCACCAAATCATGCATAAGCCTCTGCATAAGTACGGACTGCCCTTGGTATTACCCAAGAATCACTTACCTCTTAATCAGCTATAGAAAAACAAAATTTTTCAATGCACATCCAATATAAACAACAAATTCTAAAGATTTTTGAGGTTATGTGTATGGGTATTCAATTCATTTAATCAATAAGCAGTCTGTTACTTAAAAGTAGCTATACAGATGGCATTCGACAGTTGCCTAATAAAAAGCTCTGTTTTGAGGGCTCTTTGAAACAGAGTAATGTGAACAAAAATCTTTGGAAGAGACCAAATGCTTACAGATTGTGAGTAATTGTAGAAAGATTATAATAGATTGTGTAATGATTGTGGTAAGATTGTGTGTGATTGGGAGAGATTGTGTAAAGATTGTGAAGGATTGTGGGAAGATCGTGAGAAATGTGTTCACCGATTATGAGAGCTATTCACCCCTCGTGCAAGGCTAAACCCCCCTTATGTATTACATAATTTAAGAACAGTCCCTAAATAGTCTAATCCATCATATTTTTTTTAGATGTTTTCACTCACATCAAGTATGGTAGGCATCATAGCACAACCTTTCCTATACACAGAAATTGCCTCAACTGGGAACATTCCAGTTATAGTTGCAGCATACACCAGTATTGGGTTCTTCACATTTGTGACGCCCCTGTTGCTACACCTTATTACAAAGAAATATATTACACATTTGGATTTCAACCCAAAAACTGCAGAATATACAGCCAAAACAGTAAACTTCTTTTGTATGACAAGGCAGGTCAGTTTTAAACCTAAAGAGGTTGTTATACCAGATGTTCCTGGAATGTTTGCTTCATTCCATGTTAAAGGAAGGCCTTTGTTTTTGGACCCAAGGCTGTTTGAAAACGTTGAGCATTACAAAAAAATTATGGGCTATGATAAACCCATTGATTTCAAGTTGTACGAAGGCACTGAGACTGCTCCAGCGGAGGAGAAGATTAAATAATCTTTCTAAATACTGAATATTTTTGGTAAACCTTCAATAGTGGATACCCATTGATTTTATTCTAGTTTTTGTGCATTATTAGTCAATGGGTAAATCAATCTTAATATTTAAGCTTCGATTTGTACAAAGGGAGTTGTTGTATAGTTGATAGATGATAATAAATAAATTTTATTATTGTGTTTTATGTACATCAATTTTTAATTTGGTACTTTCAGATTTGTCAGGTACGTCAAGTACAGTACTTGACATTGTACTTCAAGTACTGTACTTGAAGTACATCTACATCAGGTAATTGTACTTGGTACTTGAAGTACTTTTAATAATGTACTTGGAAATCTACTTGATTTTGTCAACTAACTAAGTACTTGAATATATTATAAGTACTTCAAGTACATTTAAAGTACTTCAAGTACATTCAAAGTACTTCAAGTACATTTGAAGTACTTCAAGTACATTAAAAGTAGTTCAAGTACAATAAAATATTATTGAAGTACAATGTAGATATAGGTGAGTGGTAACCTCAGGGTTGCCACCTGTCCGGACAACTTGTATTAGGTACATACTTATCCAAAGAATATTGTCAATGGGCTTAATTATATGCACGCACCTTCATTATATCGTAGAACGTGAAATTCAAATTCATTGTGAGAACCCACTACAGCCAGTCATGCCATTTATTGACGGGTGTCGGTACTACGGTAGTGCATGTATATTGCACTTGCAGCTCGATTTTTGGGGACACACATACTCACCTTGTAGCAGACGTAATTTCTACGTTTGATGGAGGTTGGTTTAAAGAACCCGAAAATTTTTTTAATCTGACTAGATACACCTTAAAAAATTCCTTGGATATTAACGTTTGTTATGCTTATTTAGTTAGTTTGATTAAAACAAGTTTTTAAGCAGTTTTGTGCGCTATTATAAAAATAGTACTTTCTATGAGTGATTTAGAAATTATTGACGGTAAGAACAGTGCCCGAAGTGCACCAGTAAAAGAGAAATAAGACAAGGTAGGGTACGTACAGGGTGTCTCATAATATTTTTTCCCACCTTTTTAAACCATTAATAATTGATATAGGAATATAAAGTAGTGTCGGTAACTTTGTTCACTTATTCACTGGAGTCCCAAAAGAACGGAGAGCAGCCAGAGGGGTATCCTTTTTAATAAAGAAAAACCTCAAACATAAGATTACAGACTACGAGTACAATATAAGCATAATAGCAGCCTACGCACCATCAAATGACGAAACGGTAGCTATAAAACAAATGTTCTTCGACCAACTTGATGAGACTATCAGTAAAATCGGCAATACCAGGGAAATAATTATGCTTGGCGATTTTAATAGCCGAACTGGTAGACAAAGCCAAAGCAAAGTGGTAGGACCGTTTGGAGAGGAAGTAACAAATGATAATGGCTAGAGACTGATACAATTGTGTGAAACCTATAATCTAAAAATAAATAATGATTTTTTAAACATACGGATATTCATCGGTATACCTGGATTCAGCCAACAAGAAATCTTAGATCAATCATTGAATATGCTATAGGTGGACAACACTTCGTGGTGTTACCTGTGGATCTGACCACCATCTGGTAAAAGCAAAAATATTATTCCTTGTAATTAGTAATTAGAGAAAATGAAAATCTAGAATGCATCGAAGACAATCAAAAATACAACTTTAGAAGTCTAGAAATCGAAAGTACTCAAAGATTGTATCAGAACCGATTAGATGAAAAATTAATAAACACAGATCACACATTTGAAGAGATATATACAAACATAGTAAAAAGTTTGAAGGAAGCAAGCAAAGAAGCTGTTGGATACCAAGATAATAGAAATAACAATAAGATGTGGTGGACGGAAGAAATACAGGAAACGGTCAAGGAGAAAAAACGCACATACTTGAAATGGCTCAATACTAAAGAGCAAAGAGACCTAGAAATCTACAAGCATACCAGAAGACAGCTAAGAAATTTGATACGCACAGAAAATAATGAAATGTTCGAGCGCAAATGCCACGATATAAATACACACCTAGGAGGTAGGAAGAGTTCTGAAGTATGGAAATTAATTTCTACAGTAAAAAACCTAACAAAAGAAAAAGTAAACATCCAGACCATCAAACCAGAACAATGGACAAAACACTATAAGGGACTGCTGCAGGAGAGGAGACCCGAATATCTGGCAGCCTCTCCGAGGAGAGACATAGAAGTACATGGAGAGGTAGTAATCATCGAAAAAGAAATGTTAAGGAATAGTATTAAAAAGCTTAAATCCGGAAAAACTAGCGGACCTGGGGGAATATATGCTGAAATGCTCAAATATGGATCAGAGAAACTACTCGAAAATCTCACATATATTATCAATCAATGCATAAACAAACATCCAGTACCTGATGATTGGAAAATTGCATTCATATCCTCAATACATCAAAAAGGAAACAAGCTGGATTGCAACAATTACAGAGAAATTTCAGTAACCAGTACTCTAAATAGATTGTACGGTAGGATTCTTACAGATCTAATAGAGAATGATTTTCATGAACAAGAAGAAGAAGAGCAAAGTGAGTTTCGTGCAGGCAGATCTTGTAGTGATAATGTTTTTTGTCTTAAACAAGTAATTGAGAAAAGGAGCGCCAGAAATATAGAGACTCATGTTACCTTTGTGGACCTACAAAAAGCATATGATACCGTTTCAGTAGAAAAATTATGGACAATGTTAGAGTAGACTAATATCAATCATACATACATAAAAGCGATAAAAGAACTATACAAAGGGTCAAAATCTAAAATTAAAATTGGTAATCGACTTTCAAAAGAATTCCTGGTAACGAAAGGCTTAAGACAGGGATGTTGTATCTCTCCAACTCTTTTTAAAATATATATCGCAGTAGCTCTAAAAAACTGGAAACGCAAAGTACACGGCATGGGAATACAACCTAACGACCGATTTACCATATACACACTACAGTTTGCTGACGACCAAGTAGTTGTAGCTAATGATAAAGAAGACATGGAGTATATGATGAGAAAGTTAACGGAAGAATACCAAAAGTGGGGGTTCACAGTGAACGTGGACAAGACACAGTACTTATGTATTGGAAACGAATCAAGTGAATTAGAACTAGAAAATGGACAAACAATATCTCCATGTAATCAGTATGTATACTTGGGTGTCACATTTGATAAGACGGGAACAGACTGTAAAGAACTGGAAAAAAGAATAGTAAAAGCAAAAAAGGTTATTGGTTGTCTTAACAGTATTTTATGGAGCAGAGAGATAAAAAAGGATGTAAAATTTAACATATATGAAACAATGGTAAAAAGCACGCTGTTGTATGGAATAGAGAGTTGTCACGTAACAGAAAAATACAAAGCAAAAATGGAAAGTGTCGAAATGGATGCAATAAGAAGATCAATGAGAATATCTAGAACAGATCATATAAGAAATGAGATCATAAAAGAAAGAATGGGAATCGAGGGAAGCATAACGGATGACATCACTAAAAGGCAACTGATATGGTACGGCCATGTACAACGGATGAGCGACGAAAGATTACCAAAGCAGGTCCTAGAATGGCAACCAATAGGGCGCAGAAAAAGAGGGCGTCCTAAACTGGAATGGCAATAGTCAATCCAAAAATCAATGAGTAAAAAAACCTGACGGAAGATGACTGTCAGGATCGAAGCAGGCGGAGAATAGGCGTCGGACAACGTAGAAAAACGTTCTAAACCGACATAGTAGTAGTATATAAAAGAAATTGTGTTCGAATTCGCGAAGTTTTTACTTTTAAATTGCATCTTGAATTTATTCCTGATGCTTACCGTATTTGACAGGCGCTTAAATTTATAGTTTTTTTAAATTGGATGCTCCTTATATTATTTAATTAATAGATTAGGCTTAGAATATACTTTCTAAAAATACCCCATGTGTCGCAGTTTTGATAAATAGTTTCTGAAATATTAGCGATAATTTTTTAATTATAAATAAATAAAATTATCACTTGTGTTAATTTCAGTGTACTTATTTTTATAAACAGTGACAATGACAAATATATATTTTTTTAAATGACGCTCAAAATGACAACCGGTAACGAAAACAAAGTTTATATGTCGTATCACATTATGTCATTGTCACTGATGATACATGGGGACTAACATAATTTAGAATAAGGATACTAAAATTAACACAAGAGCTAATATCTCAGAAACTGTTTATTATTGATTTTACAAATTCAAGAATTGCTGCCCACATATATTTTTAATTTTTATTGGTCGCGTGTTGTTGGCTTGACACGCGCGTTCCCCACCCCACACGGGGTCCTTTTGCCATCCGATCGTCGTCGAAGCAACATCGGCGTAAACAAAGCATCGAGCAATTCGCATGGAAAATGGCCGGCCTGCATCTGTAGATCGAGAAATCCAAGTAAGTGGAAAGTTTTAGTGAGCATCGCCAATTGAATTTGATATTTTTTTCCTTTTTTTATTTATGCAATCCTAAACATTGGTCCTTCGAGCCGGATTTGATTAATTATTTGCCCAGTGGATATACAGTCTCATTATTTAACTCATTTATAAAAATAGGTATTGAAATTTATTATGCAAAAAACCACATAATTTGTTTTTCTTTCAGCAAAATAAATCGTCTTGTTTCCAACCGCTTTTTTGTTCGTTTTTTGTGATTTGGCCTTCCCAGAGCAAAAAACGGTGTTTTTATTTCGTTGGCCAAGTAACCACGCTTTCACTTTCGGCTGATATTTTCTAACCAACCAAATCTGTTCTTTGACCACGACATACGTCATGTTCTTTGGTTGACGTATGTCATATGTACCTACATAACCCAACATTTTTAGTCGCATTTTCCAAAACAAAACAAGGGATTTTCTTTGTGAATCTTCGCGAAAGCAACTGATTATTGGCTTTCAATTTACAATGCCCCACCTGCTAAAATTAATTGTGCCTCTGATTTAAGAAACCTTATTTCAACCTTTTCCCAAAATATGGTGTAACGTGTCATTTTTACGTTTAAGGCAACGTTACATATTTGTTTATTTAGGTAAATAATCAAGGCTCTTCGACTCGTCTTTCTGTACACAAATTAAGGGTATTTTATAGAGCTAGGTTTGGAGGTTATATAGTGTCCAAAAAGTTACCTTATAAAGGAGACATTCCATCGAATTACTGTGGACACTACGCACACCGTATTATCTGGACATCGTGGTTGGAATTCGGGATCACAGGTTTCGGGAAATCACATTGAAACTTTTGATTGTTTTGTTTATCTGGGGAATTTTGTGGTTTTCTTTGACGTTCACGAAAATAAACAGCTGTTCTGCTGGGGAATGGCGGCGTTGCCGCATCACAAATGGTTTCAGTAACAGGAAGGAAACATTTAGATGAACAGTTCATTCGCTTATGTTTATTTTCGAGGATATTGGGACAATCCGAACCTCATATCCTTCACGGATTAGCTAGTTTTGATAGTACGAAAACATATTTGGGTCGACCAGGAACAACCGAGGCTCCGCCCCTTTGATATCTTTGTTAATTTGATGAGGAGAAGATAAAATAAATACGAGTTATGCACTTTTGTAAATGGGAGATAAACGAGGGATAAAAACCAAGACTAAAAGAATAAACGAAATCGTGTGAGTTAACATCTGAACACTCTTGTGCCGAGTTTAAGCAGTAGTTCAGTGTGTATTTTTAGGTTCAGGTTCAGAAACAACTTTATTAATGTAGAAATGTTTTACAAAAATGGCGTCAAACCATATGAATCTTAGAGAAAACATTAATAAAGAGCAAAGGAAACTTTTGACTAAGACTGTAACTAAAATACAACTAAATTCTACACTCAGTATAGCTTTACTCATATGGGAATTGGTTGAGTGTTCGAATATTCCTGGGTTTGATGCAAGCTCTGATCTCCAGTAAGTGATTTTGCAGTTGATGGTTTCAATGCTGAGCTTCTTATAGTCCGTCTGGTTATTTTCATCCTACTTGCTATGTCGGCAGGGGTCCGGTAGGCAAATGTTCGGTCTATGTATGGAGGGTGTCTCGACGTCCTTGTTATAAAAATTCCAACCGTGGAAATGGATCCGACAACACCTCAGTGTGCGTTTTACGTATTTTCTATCCCCTTGGTCGGTGCTGCCCCCTATATACCGGTGTGGAGGTATTGGTGTATTTCCTCATTGGTTGGTTTGAAAACCGCGGGTTTTTCCTCCAGTGTTGCAAACCGCATTTAGTGATTTTTTGATGAGAGCGTTTTTTTTATAAATAGGTTTGCATCCTTATTTGAATTTAACCGGGAAGATTAGGTTGGTACTGTGTGTTTTACTGTCCCCACCACATTTACGAAGCGGTTTCCTGCGGCTTCATTTTTTTGTGTTCTCGACGGAGTGCCTTGTCTCTTTTTCAAAAGAATTGGCGGTGGGTCGACAACAGTTTCCGGGATCGCCATTGTTTTTGGTTCTTGGCACTGCAGGGATTGCAGGAGATATCCCAGAAACTGTAGAAGTGAGTCCGTCGTGAGGCGTATCTCGTAGACGGCTCATATCCTCTGCATAGAGGGATTTAAGGCGGCCTACGCCGTTTCTACGGAAAGAGCAGTGGTAAGTTCGATTTTATTTTTTTCATTTTTTTGATTATTTGAGGACTCTTCAAGACAATATTTGCCTCCCAAATTGTAATTGTTTTTCGTGTGAAATGTACTTTTCGACAAGAGACATGGGGAATTTTTAGAGTTTTTTTTATTTTTTTTAAGGCCACATTTTGGGTAAAAACTATATATTGTTTTTCTCCTTTGTCTACAGCCCTGTCCATTCCATCGACAGCTGTGCTGGACGCTGGTGGGAAGCCGGGTGTAGCCTTGTAACCCTGGGAAAGGTACGTTAGGATTATTTTAGTTCATCTGTTTAAATCTGCTTTATTTTATTGAGTCGACATGGGGTTCTTGATTTAAACTACTCGGTGTAGGGGAACTTCGTGCAAAATAGAGGAATTCCAGGAAACTGAAACATTTCATTTTCCACAGGGTTTTACGCTCGGGCAAGAATCCCACAACCTTTTAAGACCAAAGTGCTGGCCTAACATCATGTGCTAAGCAAGCACGAGGGAAGGCGCGAGCAGAGCAGGAGACCCGAGAGCAGTGAGGAGATGTCTGGACAACTCCAGGTTTACTAAACAAAACACCAACAGTAATTAAATCAAAGGACCAAGGTAGGATCAAGCAACATTGAAATATAATCTTTCCATTAAAATTTTTTAATATAATTTTTACAGTCTTTATATAATTTCTTGTAAACGCAAGGTAAAGGTATGACGTCATAACCCCAATTTTGCGGTATAATTAAGCTAAATTTTGTTGTGAAATTGCTATTGCGGTTATTTTGGCGCTGACTTGTTCCCACCAATTCATTGATGTTCCAGTATTATTCTCAGGTTTCAATATTTTTTTTTATAATTTGATCAATTTCATTTTCATCCTCTTGAGGAAATAAACAAGATGAACTAATATTTTTGTATTATTTGTACAACCCAATGACCAACTTTGCAGAGACAAAAGAGAGATGAGATTATATTTTTTTTAGCGGTTTCCTTACATTGTTTTGCCTCATGGGGTAGATCTCGGACTGGGTTGCTGTCTGTCTCGTTCTACCTAACGTAGAATAATGACAACAGATATTTGGTCCAGACCTCCCCTATGACGGAATAATTTTGGAAGTATATATGTTTTTTTTTTAACAATCATTCATATAACTGAATCTCACACTACTGACTCAAATGTAGGTACACTGTGACCTGTTGGAAATGTGCATCTACCTATAAGGAACTTTCTATTTGTGTCATTTTGATTCATTTGGGAATCTTTTAAAATTTTATTCTGTTTATTAGTCAATTTTTTTGGTTATTCTTAATTACATAAATACTCTGGAAGCCTCGGAAGTAAGTAGAGTTTCATTGTTTGGCTACAACGTTTGGGTTGAACTGTATTTTATTTAAGATCTTCTTTGTAAAACATTGGTATTAAACACTGTGGCGCACTTAAAATTTTCTTATTTCTGAACCCCCCCTTCTCCACTGTATAAAAGTTACCGGGCATATCAATGTTTTACCTAGCTGGAAAATACAGTTCTGCTTCCAGATGTTTGTTTAATTATTCAGTGGGTTCTTTAGTGTCACAAATTGGCAAATTGTTATTATTCTATTTACAGTGTCACAAAATGGCAGCAACGTCTTGTAGTTGCCACAAATGTCACCCAACACATTTTAATAGGCCACAATGGATGCCCTAGCTTCCATCCATGGTATTGATTTATGGGATTTTACTAAACTTAACATAATGTTACAAAAAATTGATCCCTCCCTAAGGACGCGATTTGAAATTGAACATAGTGATAAAACTATTTCGAGATATCTTGATTTGACTAAATTTTTGAATAGGACTTGTCGAGCCCTTGAAAATAGTACATTATTTGTTGATCCAAAACCCACTAGTGACCCTAATTCATTTGGAAATAAGTCAAGAAGGGTGAAGCCAGCCAAACCAGTTTATGTGGGATTGACTGATCATTATGGTCCATGTTTATTTTGCAAAACAGGTTCACACCCCTTATTCGAATGTGACAAATTCCTAGAAGCCGAGATACCTACTCGACATTCTGTTGTGAAATCGCAACGCATGTGTTATAATTGTTTTTCCAAGTCACATGGTGTGCCCTCTTGCCCTACTACTAAATCGTGTAAAAAATGTTCTCGTAAACACCATAGTTTGATACACTTCCCAGAAAAGAGGTCGTCACCTGAACAACAAACTAAGGATTCCGCATCTTCAGGTGAACCCAAAGGTAACCAAAGCTCGGTTGGTGTCCAGTGTTATGCTAGTGTACCCCCTAATGTGTTTCTAACTGAGAATGCTGCCCTTTTTGCCACAGCTGAGGTTTTTGTTTGTAGTTCAAGTGATGAGTTTTTGACTTGTCGTGCAATGCTTGATTGTGCGAGTGTAACCAATTTTGTGACTTTGTCATGTGTGAAACAACTAAATTTGCCAATTTTACCAGATAGTACTCCAATCCAAGGCATAAACAATATGTCAACTTGTTCCTCCATAGGTACTGTGAACATAAAATTGTATCCAAAGACTTCTTATTCTCCTTGCCTGGAATTTAAGGCTATTGTTGTAAACTCTATTTGTGAGTCTACTCCCAGTACTCCAGTGAATTCTAATAAATGGAACTCCCTAAAAAATCTTGATTTAGCTGACAAACATTTTGGACAACCACGTTGTGTAGATTTGTTATTAGGCATTCCTTTATTTTCTGAAATTATTATCCCAGGTTTGAAGAAGAGTACTAATGGTGGTCCTTGTGCTATAAAAACCATATTTGGAAGGGTTTTAATTGGAGGAGACACACCCTCGCCCAAGGAGTTTGTTTCACTTTGCACATCTGTTCCATGTGTTTCATCTATTGACACTAATTTGCAAAGGTTTTGGGAGATAGAGAGTTTTCCACAAAAGACCTTCCTAAGCCCTGAGGAACAGAAGTGTGAGGATTTCTTTATTTCTACCCATTCTAGGGATCCTAGTGGTCGTTATATTGTACGACTTCCTTTCAAAGAGTCTTGTCCTGAATTAGGCGACTCTAGGCATTAAGCACTTAAGCGTTTTAATTTATTGGAAAATCAGTTGAATAAAAATCCTACTCTTTGTAAACTGTATTGTGAGTTTATGAAAGATTATTTAGATCAGTCCCATATGGTACCTTGCCCTTATCCTGAGTCACCTTCATATTACATCCCTCACCATTGTGTTGTGAAGGATGACCATGGATCTCAAAAAATTCGAGTGGTCTTTGATGGATCATCAAAATCCTCAAATGATCATAGTCTTAATGACGAACTTCTGATTGGCCCCCCACTCCAAAATGCTATTGTAAAAATTTTGGTTTTCTTTAGGTGTTTTCCAATAGTTTTCAGTTCAGACATACGCCAAATGTATCGTAATATTGCTGTCCATAAAGATGATGTCAAATATCAAAAAATATTATGGAGATTTGATCCTTCCAAACCAATACAGGATTATAATCTTTGTACTGTCACATATGGCCTAAACTGTAGCCCATACCTAGCTATTCATACCTTGCACCAATTGACTCATGACCATGGACATGACTATCCATTAGCATCAGAGCTCCTTCTGAATTCTACATATGTCGATGACACCATTGGGTTTTCTAACTCTGTAGGTGAGGCTATGGACCTTCAGAAGCAGTTGGTCTTCTTCAATGTGGAGGTTTTGAACTACGAAAGTGGTCTTCCAATTGCCCAGATTTGTTGTCTTCCATACCGGAAGCCCACCAACAGAACATATCTTTTTTTTGATAAGGAGAGTTCATCCCTTAAAATATTAGGACTCGAGTGGAACCCTATTTCCGATGTGTTTTCATACTCAGTCAAACCTGTTGATCGTGAGTGTACCAAGCGAGTCCTTTTGTCAGAAATAAGCAAAATATATGATCCAATGGGATATATATGTCCTGTTGTGGTTGGAGCAAAGTGTTTAATTCAACGCTTATGGGTTCAAGGAGCAGGCTGGGACGATAAGTTATCTCAGGATATGGTAAATCAGGGGAAATTGTATGTTTCACAGCTCCCTGCCTTGTCATCCATTTCAATCCCTCGTTGTGTTACCATACCTAATGCTATAATGACCGAACTTCATGGATATAGTGATGCTTCATTGTTAGCATATGGTGGAGTTGTTTATGTTAGGCAAGTCAACAGCCAAGGTGAAGTGTCGGTAAACCTACTGTGCGCAAAAAGCAAAGTTTGTCCCCTGAAGATACTTTCAGTGCCAAGATTGGAAATTTGTGCTGCTCTGTTGCTAGCCAATTTGATGCATTTCATTCTGTCCAATTGTCCAATTAAATTTGACCAAATTTATGCTTGGTGTGATTCAAGTGTCGCATTGTATTGGATCAAAAATCACCCTGGCAATTGTAAGACTTTTGTTGCCCATAGAGTGCAACAGATACAAGACAAAATTCCTCCCAATAGATGGTTTCATATTGGTGGTACTGAAAATCCTGCCGATTGTCTCTCCAGAAGTTTGTTGCCTAGCCAATTAGCCAGTCATCCCTTATGGTTTACTGGACCCTTGTGGTTAAAATCTTCTGAGGAATTGTGGCCAACCCCTTTGAACTTTGACCCTCAGAGTAGTCCAGCTGTTCGCCAAGAAGAGCGTAAAGTAATTTGTAATTTGACAACAGTTTCTAATCCAATTGTTACCTCTTTGATTTTGAGATTTTCATCTTTAAAAACCATCCAGCGTGTTTTGAGTTATTGTATTCGATTTTTGGAGGTGTATCTCAAGAAAAAGGAGGCTCCAAAATCCACAGCATTGAGTGCTAGTGAATTGTATAGATCCTTATGTGTTATGGTTAGGTCTGTCCAGCAGGAGTGTTTTCCTGAGGAGATCAAAAATATACAAAATGGAAAACCTGGCTCCAAACCCTTTAGAAAGCTCGCTCCTTTCCTGGACTCAGAATCAATTGTTAGGGTAGGCGGTCGTCTTTGCCACTCAGACTTACCCTATAATGCAAAACACCCTATGCTGCTCCCCAGAGAGCATAGATTGACTACCCTTGTCATAGAATCTGTCCATAACGAGAATGAATGGCCATCCCGGTCCTCGTTACCTTCAGTATCTGCTAAGACAGCAAGTCTGGATATTGTCCATAAATCGAGCCATTCACTCTGTATTGAGTAAATGTTTTAGGTGTGCTCGTGTTAAACCGAGCCCTTTATATCCCTACATGGGAGACCTTCCCAAAGTGCATGTGTCCCAAGTTAAGCCCTTCTCCCATTGTGGCGTTGATTTCATGGGTCCAATAGCTATAACTATATCCAGACGTCGTGGTGTGCAAAGCCAGAAAGGCTATATTTGTGTTTTTGTGTGTATGTCGACCAAGGCATTACATCTAGAACCTGTCTCAGATTTGTCTTCGGAGGCTTTCTTGGCCGCATTTAGGCGTTTTGTAGCTCGCCATGGAAGGTGTAGCGACATCTATAGCGACCAAGGAACTAATTTTGTGGGTGCTAATAAGCTATTTAAGACCTATTGTGAGGCTGCTTCCGAAGAATTATCCATTCGATGGCATTTCAACCCGCCTTCGGGTCCCCATTATGGAGGGCTGTGGGAAGCGGGAGTGAAGGCTGTCAAATCCCATCTTTATCGTGTCATTGGACACCAAGTTCTCTCATTTGAGGAAATAATGACAGTTTTAACTCAGGCATATGGGGTGGTTTTTGGAAAATATGTTCCAAGCCTAATCTATTAATTAAATAATATAAGGAGCATCCAATTTATAAAAACTATAAATTTGAGCGCCTGTCGAATATGGTAAGCATCAGGAATAAAGTCAAGATGCAATTTAAAAGTAAAAATTTCGTGAATTCGAACACAATTTATTTTGTTTCTATATCAATTATTAATGGTCTAAAATGGTGGGAAAAAATATAATGAGACACCCTCCAAGATTTTTAGTAGAGAATTTTTTACTTTTTAATTAGTAAAATAGCTTGCCTCTCACAACAAGGTACGATACAGCAAAATCGGTTTGGAGGTTTTAAAAATATATTTTTGTTTCAATCATGATTTGAATATTACACGATTGCGTTGTCAATCATGTCGGCATTTATTTCCTTATAAATTCATTACTGAACCGATTTTAATGAAATAAAAAACATTCTGGTTAGAAGTGATTTCTATTTAAAGATCATGAGCAAAGTTTATCGCCATCTTAAATTTTAAGAAGTGGACATGGCAAAATGGCGTATTTATTCTTATTTTCCAAAAACGTTTTAATCTTTTTGTAATTAATTATAGAAGAAGGCGGAGAATAGGCGTCGGACAACGTAGAAAAACGTTCTAAACCGACATAGTAGTAGTAGTATATAAAAGAAATTGTGTTCGAATTCGCGAAGTTTTTACTTTTAAATTGCATCTTGAATTTATTCCTGATGCTTACCGTATTTGACAGACGCTTAAATTTATAGTTTTTTTAAATTAGATGCTCTTTATATTATTTAATTAATAGATTAGGCTTGAAATATACTTTCTAAAAATACCCCATGTGTCGCAGTTTTGATAAATAGTTTCTGAAATATTAGCGATAATTTTTTAATTATAAATAAATAAAATTATCACTTGTGTTAATTTTAGTGTACTTATTTTTATAAACAGTGACAATGACAAATATATATATTTTTTTTAAATGACGCTCAAAATGACAACCGGTAACGAAAACAAAGTTTATATGTCGTATCAAATTACGTCATTGTCTAACTAACATAATTTAGAATAAGTTATCTTTTTATCATTTCAAAAAATAATTGCTAATATCTCAGAAACCATGGCTCTAAACTACGGCATATGGGGTATTTTTGGAAAATATGTTCCAAGCCTAATCTATTAATTAAATAATATAAGGAGTATCCAATTTACAAAAACTATAAATTTGAGCGCCTGTCGAATATGGTAAGCATCAGGAATAAAGTTTTTTTTTGTTAAACACACTGTGTTTATTTCATTACAATCTAGTCAGTATGACTAATTAGCAATTTTGTTTCAACTTAATGCACTAGCAGTCAGATTTAAACTTAGGGTTCACTCAACAGTTCTCCCCGCTTTGTTTAGTGTGTAACTCACAATTGTGTTGTGTTTGTAGCATTATTAGCATATTAATTCACTTAGTTTACTAGCTCAAACGGCTTCACTCTTTTTAGTCTTCGAACTAGCATAGTATTGTCTAGAAGCTGAATTGCTTCCACATTCACATGCCGATGAAGTCTATCTTCATGGCTTTTTGCGTACTTTATTATAGTCTCCTCTACAGTTTCGATTTTTAGATCTCGATGAAGGTCACTATTCCGAACGTACCAAGGTGCATTCACAATGTTTCTTAATACTTTATTTTGAAATCTCTGTAAAACTAGAATGTTACTCTCTTTAGCACAACCCCATAGTTGAATACCATATGTCCATACTGAATTCAGTATTTGTCTATAAAGCAGTAACTTATTATGAATTGTTAAATTGGACTTCCTTCCAATTAGCCAGTTCATTTTCCTATACCTTATCTCAAGTTCTTCTTTTTTTTTCTTAACATGTGCTTTCCAGCGCAATTTGGCATCAAGTGTTATACCGAGATATTTTGCCTGATTTGAATATGGTACGGGAATGTTGTTAATTGTTATTTGTATGTGATTTATATTTTTGTTTGTAAAATCAACATGAATTGATTTGGTTTAATTTAATTTTATTCGCCACTTTGTGGTCCAACTGTGAACTTCGGTGACTGCATCCTGAAGTTTTTCTATGCATTTTTCAATAGATTTTTCTACCGTCAATAAACCAGTATCATCTGCAAATGTTGCTAAGTGACAATTTTCTGGCTTTGGGATATCGCAAGTGAATAATAAGTATAGATAAGGACCTAGTACGCTACCCTGAGGCACGCCTGCTTAAATTTCTCTTAAATTTGTCTGTCTTCCTGTTTTACTCTAAAATGTCTATCAGATATGTGTCAGAAACCGTTTTAGTTTAAAAGTAAGGCCTTCATGCCACACTTTGTCAAATGCTTGTGCTACATCTAGAAAAACTGCAGAACAAACTTTTCCCTCTTCTAGTGCGTTTTCTATTATATTAGTAATTCTATGTACTTGTTCTATCGTGGAATGCTTGTCTCGAAAACCAAATTGATGAGATGGAATAATTTCTTGTCTTTCTATGATGGGTTTTATTCTTTTAAGCAATAATTTCTCATAGAGCTTGGATATAACTGGCAGCAAAGATATTGGCCTGTAAGATGACACGTCATGGAGTGGTTTTCTCGGTTTTGGGATCATGATAACTTCTGCAACTTTCCACAGTTTAGGTACATACCTAAGCCTAAAGGACGCATTAATTAAGTTGCATAGTTTTACGATAGCTTTTCTGGGGAGTTGTTTTATGACTACCCCGTTAATAAGATCATGCCCTGGGGCTTTTTTCGAATTAATATTTTTGATTTCTGTTAATATTTCTTTTGGTGATGTAAGCTTAATATGGTCTTCGATTTGATGGGGTTCATTTAATTGAAAGTTTTCGTCCGGTGTTTCGTGGGGCTGAAATGTTTTTTCTAAATGACTTGCAAAAATATCTGCTTTTTCTTTGTTACTCCTTGCCCGCTGGTTGTTAGATTTTCGTATGGGTGGAATTTGGATAATTGGTCTTTTAAAATCTTTGGTTGCTTTCCAAAGGGAATAGTCGGTATTTTTATCATCTGTAAGTTCATTAAGAAAATGGTTAATAGATTAATTTTTTATTACTAGAATTTCTCGTCTAATGCGCTGCGCCATGTTGAGATTTGTTTTGTCCCGAGGATCACGGCTTTATCGATTTGTTCTGGCGTTTGCAATGGTACTGATAGGTTTATTTTTTCTGACAGACTTTGTTTAAAACTAATCCAGTCAGTCAGTTTATTAACTAGTGAGATATTTGCTTCTTTCTTTATTATGTTTTTACTAAGAGTTAGAATGATCTGAGTGTAAATCAAAACTTTCTTCTATATCTACAAAACTTAAAGATATATTTTTTACTATAAAAAAATCAATTAGATCTGGAATTTTTCCTGGATTTGTTGGATAGTATGTGGGCTTACCAGCTGATATTGGCTCACATTGATATTCACTAATAGCTTGCAAAAGTTCTTTTCCTTTAGAATTCGTCAGTCTAGATCCCCAGTAGGTATTTTTTGCATTAAAGTCACCTCCAATTATAAAACGGTTTCCTAATTTTCTGAGAAAATTAAGATATTGATTTTTCCTTAGTAAGTGCCTTGGTGGTATATAGACAGCACTTATGACTAGTGTATATGTATTGGTTTAACACTTACTAATGTAGCTTGAATCTCTATGGTTTTATATCCCATCTCCTCATAGTGTGATATATTTTTTTAAATTATTACAGCACTTCCCCCATGTCCTGTATTGCTAGGGTTTGATGATTCACTTTATAACCCTTAAATTTAATGTGAGACTGGTTAGTGAAATGCGTTTCTGACACAAGACAGACGTCAATTTTTTCTATGTCTAGAATAACTTGCAAGTCTTGCTGATGTTGCAAGAGACCATTGGCATTCCAAGCTAGAATTCTAAGATTACTGACCATTTGGAGGCATATTGGTAGCTCCGTTATTGCTACTTTCTAGTTTAGTTATTCGCTCATCAAGTTTGTTCAATTTCTCCAAAATTAATTGTAGTTTTTGTTCCATTCCATTACTGATATTAATATCAGGTATAGTAGCTGTTGCTGCTACTTGGCTGTATGCCCTTGTCACAGAGTTTTGTGTGACTGTGTTTCTTGTCTGTTGGGTTTGTCTATTTGTACTCCGGTTTGGTGTGAGATTCGGTTTCTTAGGTTTATTTTTCAATTTTTGTATTTCTTTAGCAACAAGGCATCCTCTGTAGTTAGCAGGATGCTTGCCTCCACAGTGGATGCATTTTGGCTCAGATTCTTTTGGTTTGGCGCATTCTACAGTAAGATGTTTCCCCGTGCATTTTACGCAACGTGGTTCTTTAGCGCAATATTTTTGCGTGTGTCCTTAAGAATGACATCTTTTGCATTGAGGGACTAATTTTGAGGTTTTTAGTGCTTTTATTTCCACTTCAATCCCAAGGATACTGGAAATTTCAAAAATTTTGTTGATATCTTCATCGTGGCTAAATGTGAGCATAAACATGTTAAGAGGTTGTCTTGTTCTCCATTTCAGTTTGTTGCTGGCTTCCAGTGCCTTAAAACCTTTTATTTGTAGATCAGCTACAATTTTTTGTGGGTCACATGAGAAGTGTAGCCTATTCGCTATTACTCTAATTAGCCTTATTTGTTTGTTTTCGTATGAGTGCCATTGATACTTTATTTCATTAAGCATTTTAGTAACCAGCCGATAGCTGTCTGCGTCTTGTACATTTATTTTAATATTTTCGTTATTTAAAACTTTTATTTTAACTCCTTGTATGATATTCAACTTTTCATAAATATCATTAAAATTATTTACGCCATTTACCATAATCGGTGGAGGTAATGGAGCTTTTTTAACCTTAGTAGGATGTTCTTCATTTTGTGTTTTATTGGAGGGCTCTCCAGTGCCCGAGCTTTTTTGTGGTGGTGAGAGTGAAGTATCCATTCGACGTTTTTTCCAACCTTTTCCTTTTTGTCTGATCCACTCAGTTTCTCTTGCTAGATCGTCCTCATCAGTAATGTAGTCCATGTCAGACTCTTCTTTTTTAGTGACTTTTGTCTCTAAATCTGCAAATTTTTTTTGCATACTTTCCAGTTGACTTCGGAGATAATCCACTTGTACACTAAGTGAATTTTTTTCGTTTTGGGATTTTTTCCATTCGCTATATAAAACTTCTTCATTTTGTGTCCTAGCATGGCTATCCTGAAATAATTCGGCATTTTCCATTTTTTCTTGATTTTATTTGGGCTTTTCGCTAATTTTAAACATGATATATTATTTATAATAAACATTGTTTATAGATATTTAACACAGATTTCCGCGCGCGCGGTTTATTATAAACAAAACAAACCTCGACTTGACCTCGTTAGCACTATTAACCGTACCGAACTGCGATCGAACGAATACTGTTACCGACAGAGAAAAGGCGCGGCTCTTGGCGGTCCGAGCACAAAGTACTTGTTTTCTGACCGACCCAGCACAGGTGGATAGACGGCACAATTTCAACCCTACCGACAAAGAAAAGGCGCGGCGGTCCGAGCACAAAGGGTAGACGATTGGCAGATTTTTTTGAGATACGCTTTTAATTGCTTTCAGGTGTTCGTTTCGTTATCTATTTTTATTTCTTTAGTTTACGCCATAATTAAATGAAATAATTTTCATGAGTATATCTACCGCCGCCCATGTCACTTTCTTTAAAGGATATGCCGATGATCGGCTTTAACCTTTGTTCAACTGACTTTGCAAAAACTTTACTTCAAGTACTTTTATTGTACTGGAAGTACAAGACTTGTGGAAAATCAAGTACTTTTATAATGTACTTGGTACTTGAAGTACATCTGAAAAGAAAATGTACTTGGTACTTCAAGTACTTTTACAAATCTTAATGTACTTGGTTCATTCACTTATACTTGAAGTACTTTCATAATGTACGTGTGACAGCTCTGGGTACTTTGTAAAAGTAGAATTTGAATTATTAATTGCATTTTTTGGGGTAAATTAAGCATGTTTTAGTACTACTTTGGAATCTAAAATAAAAATCGTGGTAAAATCACAAAAGAACTGCAGCATTTGGAACAGAAGCGGTAACTATAATAAATAATCATACATTTTTTTTAAAAACCAGTCACATTGTCTTTATTTATTATTATTATTATTGTTATATGCTTTTATTGTCGCTTTGTTACATACTTATAAAGTAAAGGAAATGCTATTTTGCAATAGTTCCGGGCCTATGAGGGAAATTTTGGGGTTTGTCTGCATTTTCGCGTACCGTAATTAAATTTGGCACAGAGGTAATAGACACCTAGAGTAGCCATTTTAGAAGTGGTGCTCCGATGGAACCCAGTGCAGGGCCCAGATACAGGGGCGTACTTGAGGTGGGACAGAAAAAAAGTATAAATTAACTATGACACTCATTTCAAATACAGTTTTTTGTTTGTTTTACCTTATAGCTTGCAAATCCAACAAAATTACAGTTGAGTATCCATTCGACGTTTTTTCCAACCTTTTCCTTTTTGTCTGATCCACTCAGTTTCTCTTGCTAGATCGTCCTCATCAGTAATGTAGTCCATGTCAGACTCTTCTTTTTTAGTGACTTTTGTCTCTAAATCTGCAAATTTTTTTTGCATACTTTCCAGTTGACTTCGGAGATAATCCACTTGTACACTAAGTGAATTTTTTTCGTTTTGGGATTTTTTCCATTCGCTATATAAAACTTCTTCATTTTGTGTCCTAGCATGGCTATCCTGAAATAATTCGGCATTTTCCATTTTTTCTTGATTTTATTTGGGCTTTTCGCTAATTTTAAACATGATATATTATTTATAATAAACATTGTTTATAGATATTTAACACAGATTTCCGCGCGCGCGGTTTATTATAAACAAAACAAACCTCGACTTGACCTCGTTAGCACTATTAACCGTACCGAACTGCGATCGAACGAATACTGTTACCGACAGAGAAAAGGCGCGGCTCTTGGCGGTCCGAGCACAAAGTACTTGTTTTCTGACCGACCCAGCACAGGTGGATAGACGGCACAATTTCAACCCTACCGACAAAGAAAAGGCGCGGCGGTCCGAGCACAAAGGGTAGACGACACCTGATTGGCAGATTTTTTTGAGATACGCTTTTAATTGCTTTCAGGTGTTCGTTTCGTTATCTATTTTTATTTCTTTAGTTTACGCCATAATTAAATGAAATAATTTTCATGAGTATATCTACCGCCGCCCATGTCACTTTCTTTAAAGGATATGCCGATGGTCGGCTTTAACCTTTGTTCAACTGACTTTGCAAAAACTTTACTTCAAGTACTTTTATTGTACTGGAAGTACAAGACTTGTGGAAAATCAAGTACTTTTATAATGTACTTGGTACTTGAAGTACATCTGAAAAGAAAATGTACTTGGTACTTCAAGTACTTTTACAAATCTTAATGTACTTGGTTCATTCACTTATACTTGAAGTACTTTCATAATGTACGTGTGACAGCTCTGGGTACTTTGTAAAAGTAGAATTTGAATTATTAATTGCATTTTTTGGGGTAAATTAAGCATGTTTTAGTACTACTTTGGAATCTAAAATAAAAATCGTGGTAAAATCACAAAAGAACTGCAGCATTTGGAACAGAAGCGGTAACTATAATAAATAATCATACATTTTTTTTAAAAACCAGTCACATTGTCTTTATTTATTATTATTATTATTGTTATATGCTTTTATTGTCGCTTTGTTACATACTTATAAAGTAAAGGAAATGCTATTTTGCAATAGTTCCGGGCCTATGAGGGAAATTTTGGGGTTTGTCTGCATTTTCGCGTACCGTAATTAAATTTGGCACAGAGGTAATAGACACCTAGAGTAGCCATTTTAGAAGTGGTGCTCCGATGGAACCCAGTGCAGGGCCCAGATACAGGGGCGTACTTGAGGTGGGACAGAAAAAAAGTATAAATTAACTATGACACTCATTTCAAATACAGTTTTTTGTTTGTTTTACCTTATAGCTTGCAAATCCAACAAAATTACAAAAAATAAAGTTGAGAAAACGGGTTTTTTTGAGGGGGGGAACAAAAGGAAGGACAGAGATTGTTAAAATCTTATTTCATCTAAATTCGTCGTGTATCGGTATCGATTTCTAGGTAATTTCGTATTCTAAACGAAAATAGATATAAATTAAGTTAATACGTCAAACTATTCACATGATAATATGTCAAAAACTGGCACCTTAAATGTACCTGTTCTGAGATCTACGCCAGAGAATATTAACAACACCTAACCAAGCCTAACTTAATAAAATTTGATAAATTAAGTAAAAGTGGAGTTTCTGGTATTTTTGAATTTTAATATACAGGGTGTTCAAAGTTAAGTCGGCACTATTACTTACTTCGTTAATATTAGTCGGTTAAATAGACAAAGTTGTGGTATATTTTCCTCTGATTACGATGATGATGAGCAAAAAGAAAATGAAATCACGAGTAGGTGAGTTACAATAAAAAAAAACACATTTTTTTAAATGGGACACCCGGTATACAGTTAAGCCAATAGAAAGAACATTTGGCTCTAAACAAAAGTTATTTTATAACTTTTTCTCTTAAAGTCAAAAATAACGAAGTTATTAACAACTTTCCTAATCATAGGGGATATGGGCTGTCGTATTTAAATTTATCGAAAGCTGCCTTTGTTTAGAAAATCGTTAATATTTTTTGTATTCTTACCTTTAGGAGAAAAAGTCCAAGGACAAATTTTGTTTAAAATTAAATTTTCTATCGATTAAAGGTACCATGTAACGGGTGTTAAAGCGAAAAACAAATCTTTCAAATGTTACTTTTTACTGTAACTCATGTACGCGTTTTTCAGCTTTTCTTTTGTTTCCAAAATGTCTTAGTGCAATTAAAATTTTTTTTATGTCTTAGTGCACTTAAATGGTTCAAAAAAAAAATTCTAAATTTTACGTGTTTAAAATTTTTTATAAATTGCCAACACCCTGTATTTTCTTACCATTACAAGAGTCAGTAGCATAGTGTACACCACGTTAAAAAGACGTGCCTCTAGTTATGACAAGTAGTAAAATTAAGAAGGTATCTTAAACTGCATTACCGGTATGAACAAAAATTTGAGACTACTACTTTTTAGCCTGAAATAAGCTGGCAAAGTGTGCCAAGTTTCATTGGAAAGTTCCTATTAACGCAGTAGCTACAGTAGCTAATGTAAAAAAACATTAAAAATGACAGCAAAGTAGTTGTGGCCCAGTATATACGTTCAGAAACTGGTAATGATGTAGCGCTTAATACAAAAAAAAAGGGTCCCATAAATGGTTTATAAAGGAGAATATAGTGATTTCAATGACATGTTTATTTGACATATCTAGAGTTTTTTGAATTTTTAGCACTAAAATAAAAAATTACGAAAAAACTTTATTGTGTAGTTACTTTTTAACACTCTGTACAAAAATTTTTATTTAATAAAATAAAAGCTGTACTAGTGTTGTTGTAATGTGCTCACTTTGAGTTTTCTATAGAGATTTGTAACGTCGCGTCGTCATAAAAAAAAACTACTTAAAATTATAAAAATTTTACTTATTTTTAAAAATCAGCCTGTATTTTTTACAGTTTAACCTAGCTCTTTTTTCTTTCTATAAAATATACATTTTTTTTTCTACTCAACAACCCCACTATAAATTTCTCAAAAAAAAATATATTTTTTTTATTTCTTGAAAGTAAAAAAATAAAAGTGTATATGTCCTTATAATCGGTGCCAAGTTTCATTGCTCTAGCATTACATTTGAATTTTATACAGAATTTTAATGATGCAATTAAAAATAAAACACCCTGTATATTTGCTCTGCACTGGGTTCGGGATGAGCACTACTTCGTAAAATAATACTATAGTGTTGTACAATATTCGTGCCAAGTATCATTACGGTACGCAAAAATGCAGACAAAAGTTGCTTAGGCTCCGAACTACATAGTTGCCATTGTTTCTTGTTTATTTCTAGACAAAATTACATTTTTTTTTTCATTATAACTTTTGAACTATACAATCGATTTTAATGGGACAAACTGCACTTGGCAGATAATTAATCAGAGTTTTGACTAAATATATCTTTTAGTCCGCCATCTCAAAATCCAAGATGGCGGACGAAATTAAAATGTACCCTTCAAAGATTATTCTTGTGTTGCAAACATGTTTTAATTATTTTTTAAATTAGTAAAGAAGCTGCATTCTTGCCACGGACAACAAGGTACGAATCAGCAAAGTCGGTTTAGTGGTTCTAATATCCTTATAAATTCATTACTACTGAACCGATTTTAAGTAAATAAAAAACATCCTGGTTAGAATTTTTTACTTTTTAATTAGTAAAATAGCTTGCCTCTCACAACAAGGTACGATACAGCAAAATCGGTTTGGAGGTTTTAAAAAATATATTTTTGTTTCAATCATGGTTTGAATATTATACGATTGCGTTGTCAATCATGTCGGCATTTATTTCCTTATAATTTCATTACTGAACCGATTTTAATGAAATAAAAAACATCCTGGTTAGAAGTGATTTCTATTTAAAGATCATGAGCAAAGTTTATCGCCATCTTAAATTTTAAGAAGTGGACATGGCAAAATGGCGTATTTATTCTTATTTTCCGAAAACGTTTTAATTTTTTTTGTAATTAATGTATAGCACTACTTTTCCCCCACTTAGTGAGGTACAAATGAGTAAAATCGGTGTAATGGTTTGCAAAAAACCTATTTTTGTTTCAACCATTGTTTTACAGATTATACGATTGCATTGCCAATCCTGTCTGCATTCATTTCGTTATTTTAATTTTTTTACCTCCTTCGATCCTGACAAGCATCTTCTGTCAGATTTTTTTGACTCATTGATCTTTGGATTGACTGTTGCTATTCTAGTTTAGGACGCCCTCTTTTTCTGCGCCCTATTGGTTGCCATTCTTTGACGTGCTTTGGTAATCTTTCGTCGTTCATCCGTTGTACATGGCCGTACCATATCAGTTGCCTTTTAGTGATGTCATCCGTTATGCTTCCCTCGATTCCCATTCTTTCTTTTATGATCTCATTTCTTATGTGATCTGTTCTAGATATTCTCGTTGATCTTCTTATTGCATCCATTTCGACACTTTCCATTTTTGTTTTGCTTTTCACCATTGTTTCATATATGTAAAATTTTACATTCTTTTTTATCTCTCTGCTCCACAAAATACTGTTAAGACATCCAATAACATTTTATGCTTTTATTATACTTTTTTCCAGTTCTTTACAGTCTGTTCCTATCTTATCAAATGTGACACCCAAGTATACATACTCATTGCATGGAGATATTACTTGTCCATTGTCTAGTTCTAACTCACTGGATTCGTTTCCAATACATAAGTACTGTCAAACGTGGAATTTCGTACCCGTGAATTTAAAAATCAAACAAGTTTCGTGGCTAATCGGGCAAAAAGGAGTTTTTTTGTTTCCCTTATATTTTTCCGTGGGTAGCCTGAAAGCTAAACCTCACGGGGGTCCAAGATCTAATGGACACCTAATAAGTGTTGACAGTTAACCGTTTCGTCCTTATGGGACTCCTCAGAACACTGCTGGTCGATGTGACAAATCTTGCGAAGTTAATCAGACGGTTTTGTCTCTAATTAAATGTAATTAGTGAGCGAACTATAGCAAGAGGCGCCATCTACCGAGATACGAGAGAAACAAAAAACCCAAAAGCAGGCGAAAGAAAACACTGCTATACAATATCGATCAATGAAAAGATCGAATGCAAATAAAAGAAAACAACTATAGTCCGTGACCTACGACAGCTCTTTGTCTTTCAGGCCGGATCAACACAGATTGCATTTTTACCCGTCTTCAAGACAGTGAGCGTCAATCAACGGAATTTTTAAGCCAAATAATACTAACAAACGTGGAATTTCATACCCGTGAATTTAAAAATCAAACAAGTTTCGTGGCTAATCGGGCAAAAAGGAGTTTTTTTGTTTCTCTTATATTTTTCCGTGGGTAGCCTGAAAGCTAAACCTCACGGGGGTCCAAGATCTAATGGACACCTAATAAGTGTTGACAGTTAACCGTTTCGTCCTTATGGGACTCCTCAGAACACTGCTGGTCGATGTGACAAATCTTGCGAAGTTAATCAGACGGTTTTGTCTCTAATTAAATGTAATTAGTGAGCGAACTATAGCAAGAGGCGCCATCTACCGAGATACGAGAGAAACAAAAAACCCAAAAGCAGGCGAAAGAAAACACTGCTATACAATATCGATCAATGAAAAGATCGAATGCAAATAAAAGAAAACAACTATAGTCCGTGACCTACGACAGCTCTTTGTCTTTCAGGCCGGATCAACACAGATTGCATTTTTACCCGTCTTCAAGACAGTGAGCGTCAATCAACGGAATTTTTAAGCCAAATAATACTAACAAACGTGGAATTTCGTACCCGTGAATTTAAAAATCAAACAAGTTTCGTGGCTAATCGGGCAAAAAGGAGTTTTTTTGTTTCCCTTATATTTTTCCGTGGGTAGCCTGAAAGCTAAACCTCTCGGGGGTCCAAGATCCAATGGACACCTAATAAGTGTTGACAGTTAACCGTTTCGTCCTTATGGGACTCCTCAGAACACTGCTGGTCGATGTGACAAATCTTGCGATGTTAATCAGACGGTTTTGTCTCTAATTAAATGTAATTAGTGAGCGAACTATAGCAAGAGGCGCCATCTACCGAAATACGAGAGAAACAAAAAAACCAAAAGCAGGCGAAAGAAAACACTGCTATACAATATCGATCAATGAAAAGATCGAATGCAAATAAAAGAAAACAACTATAGTCCGTGACCTACGACAGCTCTTTGTCTTTCAGGCCGGATCAACACAGATTGCATTTTTACCCGTCTTCAAGACAGTGAGCGTCAATCAACGGAATTTTTAAGCCAAATAATACTAACAAACGTGGAATTTCATACCCGTGAATTTAAAAATCAAACAAGTTTCGTGGCTAATCGGGCAAAAAGGAGTTTTTTTGTTTCCCTTATATTTTTCCGTGGGTAGCCTGAAAGCTAAACCTCACGGGGGTCCAAGATCTAATGGACACCTAATAAGTGTTGACAGTTAACCGTTTCGTCCTTATGGGACTCCTCAGAACACTGCTGGTCGATGTGACAAATCTTGCGAAGTTAATCAGACGGTTTTGTCTCTAATTAAATGTAATTAGTGAGCGAACTATAGCAAGAGGCGCCATCTACCGAGAAACGAGAGAAACAAAAAAACCAAAAGCAGGCGAAAGAAAACACTGCTATACAATATCGATCAATGAAAAGATCGAATGCAAATAAAAGAAAACAACTATAGTCCGTGACCTACGACAGCTCTTTGTCTTTCAGGCCGGATTAACACAGATTGCATTTTTACCCGTCTTCAAGACAGTGAGCGTCAATCAACGGAATTTTTAAGCCAAATAATACTAACAAACGTGGAATTTCGTACCCGTGAATTTAAAAATCAAACAAGTTTCGTGGCTAATCGGGCAAAAAGAGTTTTTTTGTTTCCCTTATATTTTGCCGTGGTAGCCTGAAAGCTAAACCTCACGGGGGTCCAAGATCTAAAGGACACCTAATAAGTGTTGACAGTTAACGGTTTCGTCCTTATGGGACTCCTCAGAACACTGCTGGTCGATGTGACAAATCTTGCGAAGTTAATCAAACGGTTTTGTCTCTAATTAAATGTAATTAGTGAGCGAACTATAGCAAGAGAGATACGAGAGAAACAAAAAAACCAAAAGCAGGCGAAAGAAAACACTGCTATACAATGTCTTGAAGACGGGTAAAAATGCAATCTGTGTTGATCCGGCCTGAAAGACAAAGAGCTGTCGTAGGTCACGGACTATAGTTGTTTTCTTTTATTTGCATTCGATCTTTTCATTGATCGATATTGTATAGCAGTGTTTTCTTTCGCCTGCTTTTGGTTTTTTGTTTCTCTCGTATCTCGGTAGATGGCGCCTCTTGCTATAGTTCGCTCACTAATTACATTTAATTAGAGACAAAACCGTCTGATTAACTTCGCAAGATTTGTCACATCGACCAGCAGTGTTCTGAGGAGTCCCATGAGGACGAAACGGTTAACTGTCAACACTTATTAGGTGTCCATTAGATCTTGGACCCCCGTGAGGTTTAGCTTTCAGGCTACCCACGGAAAAATATAAGGGAAACAAAAAAACTCCTTTTTGCCCGATTAGCCACGAAACTTGTTTGATTTTTAAATTCACGGGTACGAAATTCCACGTTTGTTAGTATTATTTGGCTTTAAAATTCCGTTGATTGACGCTCACTGTCTTGAAGACGGGTAAAAATGCAATCTGTGTTGATCCGGCCTGAAAGACAAAGAGCTGTCGTAGGTCACGGACTATAGTTGTTTTCTTTTATTTGCATTCGATCTTTTCATTGAACGATATTGTATAGCAGTGTTTTCTTTCGCCTGCTTTCGGTTTTTTTTTATTTCTCTCGTATCTCGGTAGATGGCGCCTCTTGCTATAGTTCGCTCACTAATTACATTTAATTAGAGACAAAACCGTCTGATTAACTTCGCAAGATTTGTCACATCGACCAGCAGTGTTCTGAGGAGTCCCATAAGGACGAATCGGTTAACTGTCAACACTTATTAGGTGTCCATTAGATCTTGGACCCCCGTGAGGTTTAGCTTTCAGGCTACCCACAGAAAAATATAAGGGAAACAAAAAAACTCCATTTTGCCCGATTAGCCACGAAACTTGTTTGATTTTTAAATTCACGGGTACGAAATTCCACGTTTGTTAGTATTATTTGGCTTAAAAATTCCGTTGATTGACGCTCACTGTCTTGAAGACGGGTAAAAATGCAATCTGTGTTGATCCGGCCTGAAAGACAAAGAGCTGTCGTAGGTCACGGACTATAGTTGTTTTCTTTTATTTGCATTCGATCTTTTCATTGATCGATATTGTATAGCAGTGTTTTCTTTCGCCTGCTTTTGGTTTTTTTGTTTCTCTCGTATCTCAGTAGATGGCGCCTCTTGCTATAGTTCGCTCACTAATTACATTTAATTAGAGACAAAACCGTCTGATTAACTTCGCAAGATTTGTCACATCGACCAGCAGTGTTCTGAGGAGTCCCATAAGGACGAAACGGTTAACTGTCAACACTTATTAGGTGTCCATTGGATCTTGGACCCCCGTGAGGTTTAGCTTTCAGGCTACCCACGGAAAAATATAAGGGAAACAAAAAAACTCCTTTTTGCCCGATTAGCCACGAAACTTGTTTGATTTTTAAATTCACGGGTACGAAATTCCACGTTTGTTAGTAATATTTGGCTTAAAAATTCCGTTGATTGACGCTCACTGTCTTGAAGACGGGTAAAAATGCAATCTGTGTTGATCCGGCCTGAAAGACAAAGAGCTGTCGTAGGTCACGGACTATAGTTGTTTTCTTTTATTTGCATTCGATCTTTTCATTGATCGATATTGTATAACAGTGTTTTCTTTCGCCTGCTTTTGGTTTTTTTGTTTCTCTCGTATCTCGGTAGATGGCGCCTCTTGATATAGTTCGCTCACTAATTACATTTAATTAGAGACAAAACCGTCTGATTAACTTCGCAAGATTTGTCACATCGACCAGCAGTGTTCTGAGGAGTCCCATAAGGACGAAACGGTTAACTGTCAACACTTATTAGGTGTCCATTAGATCTTGGACCCCCGTGAGGTTTAGCTTTCAGGCTACCCACGGAAAAATATAAGGGAAACGAAAAAACTCCTTTTTGCCCGATTAGCCACGAAACTTGTTTGATTTTTAAATTCACGGGTACGAAATTCCACGTTTGTTAGTATTATTTGGCTTAAAAATTCCGTTGATTGACGCTCACTGTCTTGAAGACGGGTAAAAATGCAATCTGTATTGATCCGGCCTGAAAGACAAAGAGCTGTCGTAGGTCACGGACTATAGTTGTTTTCTTTTATTTGCATTCGATCTTTTCATTGATCCATATTGTATAGCAGTGTTTTCTTTCGCCTGCTTTTGGTTTTTTGTTTCTCTCGTATCTCGGTAGATGGCGCCTCTTGCTATAGTTCGCTCACTAATTACATTTAATTAGAGACAAAACCGTCTGATTAACTTTGCAAGATTTGTCACATCGACCAGCAGTGTTCTGAGGAGTCCTTTAAGGACGAAACGGTTAACTGTCAACACTTATTAGGTGTCCATTAGATCTTGGACCCCCGTGAGGTTTAGCTTTCAGGCTACCCACGGAAAAATATAAGGGAAACAAAAAAACTCCCTTTTGCCCGATTAGCCACGAAACTTATTTGATTTTTTCATAAGTACTGTGTCTTGTCTACGTTCATTGTTTATCCCCACTTTTGGTATTCTTCCATTAACTTTCTCATCATATACTCCATCTCTTCTTTATCATTAGCTACAATTACTTGGTCGTCAGCAAACTGTAGTGTGTATATGGTAAATCGGTCGTTAAGTTGTATTCCCATGCCGGCCGTGCACTTTACGTTTCCAGTTTTTTAGAGCTACTGCGATATATATTTTAAAAAGAGTTAGAGAGATACAACATCCCTGAATTAACTGACTGTATTACCTTTAGAACCAGGAAGTGAGCTACAGGGTGATATAGAAATTAGTAGTAAAATCTTGTAAAAAACACATTTTTAAAAAACAACGCTGTCATCAACTTTCGATTGTAAAAAATAGTTAGGGACACGATAAGCAATCATACCGTTAACTGACTGTGTTACCTATAGATCCAGGAAGTGAGCTACAAGGTGTTCGAAATTAGTAGTAAAATCTTGTAAAAATCATATATTTAAAAAACAACGCTGTCACCAACTTTTGTTTGTAAAAAATAGTTAGGAACACGATAAGCAATCATACCATTAACTGACTCTATTACCTATAGATCTAGGAAGTGAGCTACAGGGTGATATCGAAATTGGTAGTAAAATCTTGGAAAAAACACATTTTTAAAAAACAACGCTGTCACCAACTTTCGCTTGTAAAAAATAATTAGAAATACAATAAGCAATCATACCAGTAACTGACTCTATTGCCTATAGATCCAGGAAGTGAGCCACAGGGTGTTATTGAAATTAGTAGTAAAATCTTTTAAAAATCACATTTAAAAAAAACAACGCTGTCATTAACTTTTGTTTGTAAACAATAGTTGGGAACAAGATACGCAATGATACCGTTAACTGACTGGATTACCTTTAAATCCAGGAAGTGAGCTACAGGGTGATATCAAAATTAGTAGCAAAATCCTGTAAAAATGACATTTTTAAAAAACAACGCTGTCACCAACTTTTGTTTGTAAAAATTAGTTAGGAATACGATAAATAATCATACCGTTAACTGACTGTATTACTTTGTAACGTGTCATTTTTACGTTTAAGGCAACGTTACATATTTGTTTATTTAGGTAAATAATCAAGGCTCTTCGACTCGTCTTTCTGTACACAAATTAAGGGTTTTTTATAGAGCTAGGTTTGGAGGTTATATAGTGTCCAAAAAGTTACCTTATAAAGGAGACATTCCATCGAATTACTATGGACATTGCGCACACCGTATTATCTGGACATCGTAATTGGAATTTAAGATCACAGGTTTCGGGGAAAAATCACATTAAAACTTTTGATTGTTTTGTTTGTCTGTAAAATTTTGTAATTCTCTTTGACGTTCATGAAAATAAACAGCTGTTCTGCTGGGGAATGGCGGCGTTGCCGCATCACAAATGGTTTCAGTAACAGGAAGGAAACATTTAGATGAACATTTCATTCGCTTATGTTTATTTTCGAGGATATTGGGAAAATAATTTCTCTTCCGAACCTCATATCCTCCACGGATTAGCTAGTTTTGATAGCACGAAAACATAGTTAGGTCCACGGTTTGACCAGGAACAACCGAGGCTCCGCCCCCTTTGATATCTTTATTAATTTGATGAGGAGAAGATAAAATAGTTATGCACTTTTGTAAATGGGAGATAAACGAGGGATAAAAACCAAGACTAAAAGAATAAAGAAATCGTGTGAGTTAACATCTGAACACTCTTGTGCCGAGTTTAAGCAGTAGTTCAGTGTGTATTTTTGGGTTCAAGTTCAGAAACAAGTTTATTGGTGTAGAAGTGTTTTACAAGAATGGCGTCAAACCATTTGAATCTTAGAGAAAACATATATAAAGAGCAAAGGAAACTTTTGACTAAAACTGTAACTAAAATACAACTAAATTCTACACTTAGTATAGCTTTACCCATATGGGAATTGGTTGAGTGTTCGAATATTCCTGGGTTTGATGCATGCTCTGATCTCCAGTAATTGATTTTATAGTTGATGGTTTCAATGCTGAGCTTCTTACAGTCCTGCTGGTTATTTTCCTCCTACTTGCTATGTTGGCAGGGGTCCGGTAGGCAAATGTTCGGTCTATGTATGGAGGGTGTCTTGACGTCCTTGTTATAAAAATTCCAACCGTGGAAATAGATCCGACAACACCTCAGTGTGCGTTTTACGTATTTTCAATATCCCCTTGGTCGATGCTGCCCCCTATATACCGGTATGGAAGTATTGGTGTATTTCCTCATTGGTTAGTTTGAAAACCGCGGGTTTTTTTCCTCCAGTGTCGCAAACCGTAGTTAGTGATTTTTCGGTGAGAGAGTTTTTTTTTTAAATGGGTTCGCATCCTTATTTGAATTTAACCGGGAAAATTAGGTTGGTACTGTGCGTTTTACTGTCCCCACCACATTTACGAAGCGGTTTCCGGCGGCTTCATTTTTTTTTGGGTTCTCGACGGAGTGCCTTGTCTCTTTCCTAACGAATCTTGGCTGGGCTGGTGGCCGTCTGTTGGTGCCGCCATTGTTTTTGGTGGTTATTGGCACTGCAGTAGTTGCGGACTATACCAAAGACGGTTTACTGTGAGCCGTCGTGTTTAGGTGTAATCTAGTTGACGCTCACACCCTTTGAAGGGGATTTAAGTCGGCCTACGCCATTTCTACGGGAAATAAGAGCGGTAAGTTCGATTTTTTTTTATTATTTTTTTGAGTTCTTCAAGACGGTATTTGCCTCCCAGATTGTAATTATTTTTCGTGTAAAATGTACTTTTTCGACAAGAGACATGGGGAATTTTTTGAGTTTTTTATTTTTTTTAAAACCACGTTTTGGATAAAAAGTATATATTGTTTTTCTCCTTTGTCTACAGCCCTGTCCATTCCATCGACAGTTGTGCTGGACGCTGGTGTGAAGCCGGGTGTAGCCTTGTAACCCTGGGAAAGGTACGTTAGGATTATTTTAGTTCATCTGTTTAAATCTGCTTTATTTTATTGAGTCGACATGGGGTTCTTGATTTAAATTACTCGGTGTAGGGGAACTTCGTGCAAAATAGACGAATTCCAGGAAACTGAAACATTTCATTTTCCACAGGGTTTTACGCTCGGGCAAGGAACCAACATTTAAGACCAAAGTGCTGGCCTAACATCATGTGCTAAGCAAGCACGAGGGAAGGCGCGAGCAGAGCAGGAGACCCGAGAGTAGCAGGAGGAGAACAACACCAGGTTTACTAAACAAAACACCAACAATAACTAAGTCAAAGGACCAAGGTAGGATCAAGCAACATTGAAATATAATGTTTCCATTAAAATTTTTTTAATATAATTTTTACAGTCTATATATAATTTCTTGTAAACGCAAGGTAAAGGTATGACGCCATAACCCCAATTTTGCGGTATAATTAAGCTAAATTTTATTGTGAAATTGCTATTGCGGTTATTTTGGCGCTGACTTGTTCCCACCAATTCATTGATTTACACTTCATGTTCCAGTATTATTCTCAGGTTTCAATATTTTTTTTTATATTTTGATCAATTTCATTTTCATCCTCTTGAGGAAATAAACAAGATGAACTAATTTGTTTGTATTATTTGTACAACCCAATGACCAACTTTGCAGAGACATAAGAGAGATGAGGTTATATTTTTTAGCGGGTTCTTTACACTGTTTCACCTCATGGGGTAGATCTCGGACCGGGTTGCTGTCTGTCTCATTCTACCCAACGTAGAATGATGACAACAGATATTTGGTCCAGATCTCCCCTATGACAGAATAATTTTAGAAGTATATTTATTTTTTTTCAATCGTTTATATAACTGAGTCTCACACTACTGACTCAGATGTAGGTACACTATGACCTGTTAAAGGAGTCCATCTACCTGTAAAGTGCTTCTAGTTTTGTCATCTTAATCCAATCTTTTAGAATTTTATTTTGTTTATTAGTAAATTTTTTTTGGTTTTTTGAATTACACAAATACTCTGGAAGCCTCGGAAGTAGGTAGAATTTCATTGTTTGGCTACAACGTTTGGGTTGAACTGTATTTTAATTAAGATCTTCTTTGTAAAACATTGATATTAAAACACTGTGGCGCACGTAAAATTTTCTTATTTCTGAACCCCCCCCTTCTCCACTGTATAAAAGTTACCGGGCATATCAATGTTTTACCTAGCTGGAAAATACAGTTCTGCTTCCAGATATTTGTTTAATTATTCAGTGGTTTTTTTTTAGTGTCACAAATTGGCAAATTGTTATTATTTTAATTACAGTGTCACAAAATGGCGGCAACGCCTTTAAGCTGCCACAAATGTCACCCAACGCATTTTAATAGGCCACAACCTTCTGATCCAGGAAGTGAAGTACAGGGTGATATCGAAATTAGTAGGAAAATCTTGTAAAAATCACATTTTAAAAAAACAACGCTGTCACCAACTTTCGTTTGTAAAAAATAGTTAGGGACACGATAAACAATCATGCCATTAACTGACTGTGTTACCTTGAGATCCAGGAAGTGAGCTACAGGGTGATATCGAAATTAGTAAGTAGTAAAATCTTTTAAAAAACACATTTTTAAAAAACAACGCTGTCACCAACTTTCGTTTGTTAAAAAATAGTTATAAACACGTTAAGCAATCATACCGTTAACTGACTGTGTTACCTTTAGATCCAAGAAGTGAGCTACAGGGTGATATAGAAATTGGTAGTAAAATTTTGTAAAAATCACATTTTTAAAAAACAACGCTGTCACCAACTTTCGTTTGTTAAAAATAGTTAGGAACACGATAAGTAATCATACCGTTAACTGACTGTATTACCTATAGATCCAGGAAGTGAGCTACAGGGTGATATCGAGATGAGTAGTAAAATATTGTAAAAATCACATTTTTAAAAAACAACGCTGTCACCAACTTTCGTTTGCAAAAACTAGTTAGGAACACGACAAAGAATCATACCATTAACTGACTGTGTTACCTTTAGATCCAGGAAGTGAGCTATAGGGTGATATAGAAATTAGTAGTAAAATTTTGTAAAAATCACATTTTCAAAAAACAACGCTGTCACCAACTTTCGTTTGTAAAAAATAGTTTAACAGCAAGATACGCAATCATACCGTTAACTGACTGTATTACCTTAAGATCCAGGAAGTGAGCTACAGGGTGATATCAAAATTAGTAGTAAAATTTTGTAAAAATCACATTTTTAAAAAACAACGCTGTCACAAACTTTCGTTTGTTAAAAATAGTTAGGCACACGATAAGCAATCATACCGTTAACTGACTGTATAACCTATAGATCCAGGAAGTGAGCTACAGGGTGATATCGAGATGAGTAGTAAAATTTTGTAAAAATCACATTTTGTTTGCAAAAACTAGTTAGGAACACGACAAAGAATCATAACATTAACTGACTGTGTTACCCTTAGATCCAGGAAGTGAGCTACAGGGTGATATAGTAATTAGTAGTAAAATTTTGTAAAAATCACATTTTCAAAAAACAACGCTGTCACCAACTTTCGATTGTAGAAAATAGTTAGGGACACGATAAGCAATCATACCGTTAACTGACTGTATTACCTATAGATCCAGGAAGTGAGCTACAAGGTGTTCGAAATTAGTGTAAAATCTTGTAAAAATCATATATTTAAAAACAATGCTGTCACCAACTTTTGTTTGTAAAAAATAGTTAGGATACATTATACAGGGTGATATAAAAATTAGTAGTAAAATCTTGTAAAAAACACATTTTTAAAAAACAACGCTGTCACCAACTTCCGATTGTAAAAAATAGTTAGGGACACGATAAGCAATCATACCATTAACTGACTCTATTACCTATAGATACAGGAAGTGAGCTACAGGGTGATATCGAAATTGGTAGTAGAATCTTGTAAAAAACACATTTTTAAAAAACAACGCTGTCACCACCACCAATAGCCAGATAGTTTTTCGAAAAGCTACACATTAAGAAAGCGTGCATGGAAAGTAGGATATATTTCAACAATAAGTGTCTTAAGGATAATTTAACTCCAGCCTATGTTAAAATAAATATTAACAGATCAAACCTGTCTAACAAAACAGAAAGAATAATTAAATCATTGCGTTATAACTTATTAAGAGAAGAAGTGCGTAAAGCATACATTATTATAAATGATTGTGATCTGAAAATACAATATCTGATTACTAGATTTACGAGTGAGTTGACCAGGGACGTTTTCAATAAGTTGTGCGAAAAGGTCGAAAATACATTCTTTAATATAAGAAATGAAAAATTTAGAACAGTGCATCATAAACTTAGTAAGTTATATTCAAGAAGAATAAATGAACCCTCTATAACATCTGGGGATAATAAAATTGTTCATAAGTTTCATCCTTCATTTTTAAACTTCTCTCAGACCATGTTTTCTGACAAGGAAGTTGAGTTACTTAGTTTAGGCTTAAAATACAGAATAAACGACCCGGGAAAAAATCAAAATATAAGAAACCTTGAACTTTTAGCAGCGGAAACTGAGTCAATCATACGAAATAATAAACCTCAAGAACAAACTAACAAAGTACGGGAAGAATGTTCACTAATTATTAGAAGTGAATTAAGGACAATACAAAACCAGCCACAAACTTCAGGTTACTTTAATAACAGTATTATTAAGTCAATTAAACAAAAAATGGAAGAGGATGACCTAGTTTTAACTAAAGCTGATAAAGGCAGCTCTATAATTATTCTTCCAAAATATAAATATGATCAAAAGGTGCTAACTTTCCTTAATTCTAATGATTTCGAAAAAACCCCTGTAAAATTCCCGGCATTTAAACAAAAAGTTTTAAACATTATAAAATCATGTAAAACTGTTCTTAATGAACAACTTTTAAAAAGATTTTACCCTTTATATAGTACAATCCCTCGTCTATATGGTTTGATCAAAGTACACAAGTCTGACGATCCTGAGTTAATGCCAATAAGACCAGTGGTAAGCTTTAGCGGGTCACCAACTTATAATCTTTCAAAATGGATAAACAATCAACTAAAAAATTTAACAAATTGTAGCTTTCAACATACAATCATCAATAACTTAGACTTGGTACAAAAAATCAAAGATATAGACATTCCTCCTAGCGCAATGCTCGTCTCATTTGATGTTAGTAACTTGTTTACCAATGTCCCAACAAGCGAAGTCTTGGAGTTGATTAAAGGTAAGCTTATCGATTCAAATATCTCCGACGATCAAGTTTGTCAGTATTATTCTTTGTTTGAGATTTGCTTTCAACAAAATTTTTTCAAATTTAATGATGAAACCTATAAACAAAAAGATGGACTTGCGATGGGTCTCCCATTAGCTCCATTGGCGGCAGACCTCTTTTTAGATCATTTAGAAACAAATAAAATTTTAAAAAACAATAAATTTACCAATTTTATTAAATATTATTTCAGATTTGTGGATGATATAATCTGCTTATGGCTTGGCGATACAGCGACTCTCTCAGAGTTTGTTAAATATATAAACAGCATTCACCCAAAAATTAAATTCACAGTTGAAATGGAAGAAAATTCAAAAATAAACTTTTTAGACCTTACTATTACACGCATTGATAATAGACATAGCTTTTCAATATATAGAAAGCCTTCCAATACGGGCGTTATTATAGATAACTCCTCCTTTCATCCAACTTCTCATAAAATGGCCGCCTTAAATAGCTACATTTATAGAGCCTTGGCAATCCCCATGTCTGATGATTCTTTGACAAAAGAAATCAAAATAATTAAACAAATTGCTCGACAATATAATTTTACAGACAGACTAGTAGATAGACTTCTTCAGAGGCGCAAGTTAAAGAACAGTTACCTTAATCTTTACCAAAGCTCAAACAACCCTCAACTAAATTATAATAGTCTAAATGAAAAATATTGTTCGATAACATACAATGGTCCATCTTCTCATAAAATATCAAATATTTTTTCAAATAATAATATAAAAATTGCCTTCAAGAATAAAGATACTTTGGGTGAAAAATTACTTAATAATAAGGACAAATGCAACATTGAGGATGGTAAAGGGATATACCAGCTACAATGCCCCTGTTCAGCCAAATATGTTGGTCGAACTAGTCGAAATTTTAATATTAGATTTAAAGAACACTATCGTGACATTAGATATAACAAAGAGGAAGGTTCGCACTTTGCATCTCATGTATTACAGTCAGGTCATTCTCCTAACATTAAAAAAGACTTTAAAATTTTGCATAGAACAGATAACTTTTACCTTCAACAAACGCTCGAAGATCTTGAAATAACCAGATTACACAAAATGGATTCACAAAATACCCTCAATCAACAATTAAATTTGGAAAATAATAGTCTTCTAAAGATTTTCTTTGAGAATGATTAATGAATGCTGGTTGATAAATGTGTGTGTGTTTTTGTGTGTGTAGGTGCGTGTGTGTAGGTGTAGATGTGTGTGTGACTTGTGGGTCCGTTATTAGTTATTATTAGTTATTATCCTTGTGTATTTCAGACAACTGTCTAATTGGGAAATCCCAGGTCAACTTGCTTTATTATTTTTAGTTTTTCATTTAATATTTTTAATGTTATTTTAATTTGTTTTTGCGGTTGGTTTTCCCTTTTTCTTGGCCCTTCTGGTAGATCTTTATAAAAAACATTATTCCAATAAAAAAAAAAAAAAAATTAAGAAACATTGTTTTAAATAATGGTTTTACATATTTGTTGTATGTTGTAATTTCTAAATTTTTTGTTTTTGTTTTATAAATTTTTTAATCATTTGATTTTTCAGCCTTTCAGGACTAAAAGAACCTAGTAAAATAGTAAAATTTATTAACTCTTATTATCAATATTGTAATATTGATTATTGTTTGGATTGCACATTTAGTTAAATTCATATTGACTTATCACATTTTCTATTCCTTAAAATTATAATATTGATTTTCTGTTCGTACCATGTACTTGGTAGTATCATATATGGATTGTTAAGGTTTAGTATTCTACTTTAACATAATTTGCAGTTCAATTGTTATCAGGTAGATGTCTCTGATGCTCATCGCCATTTTTATTGTTTTCCTTTTGTTGTTAACGGTGCACCATTTTAAAGAACTTCTAAAATTATATAAAACCAAATATTAAGACCTATTTATAGATAATAATATATTGTGTAAGTGTAGGTGTATTGATGGAAAGCAAAAGAAATTTGACGATGTGCACGCCGAACAATTTTTTTCGACGGTTATTTAAAGTAAGGTAGGTGGTCATTTTTTGTATTTTTAAAGATTGTTTCTTGAATATGTGGTTCTTTTGGTTTAGATTGGGCGATTATAAAAACATAATCAAGATTATTTTCTGACCTTTGTGTTTTTCCATTTTATTTTATTTTTTAATTTTTTAAATTTTTTAAAAAATTTTTAAACTTTTTTCTCCTTTTATATTTTTATATTTTTTATGTTTTTTATCAATAGTACTCATTGTTCATAGGATACTTAAGGATAATTTTATAAAAAGTGCTATATCATATTGATTGACCATGTTTGACAAAATTTGTAATAGAAACGTTTTCTTAATTGTAGTCTGGCCTGAGGATGGGAGCTATCCCGAAACCGGTCGCCGCAATTTATTAAACAGACTGTGGGAAAATAAAGACTTTAAAAAACTATCTGGCTATTCTATAACAATCCCACATAATGGATACCCTGGAAGATCCAAAAACTAGTTAGGAACACGACAAAGAATCATACCATTAACTGACTGTGTTACCTTTAGATCCAGGAAGTGAGCTACAGGGTGATATCAAAATTAAGAGTAAAATTTTGTAAAAATCACAGTTTTAAAAAACAACGCTGTCACCAACTTTCGTTTGTAAAAAATAGTTGGGAACACGATAAGCAATCATACCATTAACTGACTGTATTACCTATAGATCCAGGAAGTGAGCTACAGGGTGTTATCGAAATTAGTAGTAAAATCTTGTAAAAATCACATTTTTAAAAAACAACGCTGTCACCAACTTTTGTTTGTAAAAATTAGTTAGGAACACGATAAGTAATCATACCGCAAACTGACTATATTACCTTTAGATCCAGGAAGTTAGCTACAGGGTCATATCGAAATTAGTAGTAAAATCTTGTAAAAATCACATTTTTAAAAAACAACGCTGTCACCAACTTTTGTTTGTAAAAATTAGTTAGGAATACGATAAACAATCATACCGTTAACTGAATGTATTACCTTCTGATCCAGGAAGTGAGCTACAGGGTGATATCGAAATTAGTAGGAAAATCTTGTAAGAATCACATTTTTAAAAAACAACGTTGCCAGGAGCTTTTGTCAACAAAGAAAAAAAATTAAAATGTCACATTGGTAACAAGCAACAATTGCCATATTTAATTTAAAATATGATGTAAAAATTTGGCACATTTTATCTGTCACAGTCGCTATTTTGTTGATAAGAACAAAATGACGTATTCCCATCGGTCTTGAAAATGGCCGCCGTACAAAATATCGAAACACAAAATGTGGAATCGAAACAATATGTCGAAATGTAAAATGTTGAAATAAGAAAATTTCCAAAAAGCAAAATGTCAATGATCATACTGAAAATAAAAAAATAAAAACCTAACCTAACCCGATCTGGTCAGATTAGATTGTTTTAGCGTAATAATCTAACCAGAAGAGGTTGATATTTTTTGTGTATACCAACCTAACCAGGTCAGGTTAGGTTTTAAACGCAAGTATAATAAAATAAACATGTCAGGTTGTTTTTATTTTAATTTTTCTTATTTTTATGTTTTGCTATTTTTCAACATTTCTATTTTTTGTAATTTTGAGATTTTGTAATTTGAACATTTTTAAATTTTGACAATCTGCGCTTTATCATTTTGTAATTCGACATTCTATAATTTCGAGATTTTGTAAGTTCGACAATTTGTCCTTTTGACATATTGTACTTCGGACGTTCGTCGCCCCTTGCATGTAAATCGGATAAATACCTATGGTAAAACAAATACCTAGTGTTCCCAGAACATACTAAATCAAACCTCATAGTCCTTCTTGTTTGATCTGCGTTATCAGGAAATAAAGAAAAAGGTATTTATCCAAGCAAGCGCGGATTTGAGGGGGTGTGACGTGGTAATTCCCCCCCGCTCTCCCCCTTGAAAGAAAAATAAGCACTTTTTTGCCAACAATTAAAGAAAACAGGAGAATTACTTTTTATTTTATTTTATTATTTAGTCGGTTTAGAACGTTTTTCTACGTTGTCCGACGCCTATTCTTCACCTCCTTCGATCCTGACAATCATCTTCTGTCAGATTTTTTTGACTCATTGATCTTTGGATTGACTATTGCCATTCTAGTTTAGGACGCCCTCTTTTTCTGCGCCCTATTGGTTGCCATTCTAGGACCTGCTTTGGTAATCTTTCGTCGTTCATCCGTTGTACATGGCCGTACCATATCAGTTGTCTTTTAGTGATGTCATCCGTTATGCTCCCTTCGATTCCCATTCTTCCTTTTATGATCTCATTTCTTATGTGATCTGTTCTAGATATTCTCATTGATCTTCTTATTGCATCCATTTCGACACTTTCCATTTTTGTTTTGTATTTTTCTGTTACGCGACAAGTCTCTATTCCATACAACAGCGTGCTTTTCACCATTGTTTCATATATGTTAAATTTTACATTCTTTTTTATCTCTCTGCTCCATAAAATACTGTTAAGACATCCAATAACCTTTTTTGCTTTTACTATTCTTTTTTCCAGTTCTTTACAGTCTGTTCCTGTCTTATCAAATGTGACACCCAAGTATACATACTCATTGCATGGAGATATTACTTGTCCATTGTCTAGTTCTAACTCACTGGATTCGTTTCCAATACATAAGTACTGTGTCTTGTCCACGTTCACTGTTAATCCCCACTTTTGGTATTTTCCATTAACTTTCTCATCATGTCCTCTTTATCATTAGCTACAATTACTTGGTCGTCAGCAAACTGTAGTGTGTATATGGTAAATCGGTCGTTAAGTTGTATTCCCATGCCGTGCACTTTCCGTTTCCAGGTTTTTAGAGCTACTGCGATATATATTTTAAAAAGAGTTGGAGAAATACAACATCCCTGTCTTAAGCCTTTTGTTACCAGGAATTCTTTTGAAAGTCGATTTCCAATTTTAATTTTAGATTTTGACCCTTTGTATAGTTCTTTTATCGCTTTTATGTATGTATGATTGATATTAGTCTGCTTTAACACTGTCCATAGTTTTTCTACTGGAACGGTATCATATGCTTTTTGTAGGTCCACAAAGGTAACATGAGTCTCTATATTTCTGGCGCTCCTTTTCTCAATTACTTGTTTAAGACAAAAAACATTATCACTACAAGATCTGCCTGCACGAAACCTACTTTGCTCTTCTTCTTCTTGTTCATGAAAATCCTTCTCTATTAGATCTCTAAGAATCCTACCGTACAATCTACTGAGAGTACTAGTTACTGAAATTCCTCTGTAATTGTTGCAATCCAGCTTGTTTCCTTTTTTATGTATTGAGGATATGAATGCAATTTTCCAATCATCAGGTACTGGATGTCCGTTTATGCATTGATTGATAATATATGTGAGATTTTCGATTAGTTTCTCTGATCCATATTTGAGCATTTCAGCATATATTCCTCCAGGTCCGCTAGCTTTTCCGGATTTAAGCTTTTTAATACTATTTTTTATCATTTCTTTTTCGATGATTACTTCGTCTCCGTGTACTTCTATGTCTCTCCTCGGAGAGGCTGCCAGATATTCGGGTCTCGTTTCCTGCAGCAGTCCCTTGTAGTGTTCTGTCCATTGTTCTGGTTTGATGATCTGGATGTTTACTTTTTCTTTTGTTGGGTTTTTTATTGTAGAAATGAATTTCCATACTTCAGAACTCTGCCTACCTCCTACGTGTGTATTGATATCGTGGCATTTGCGCTCGAACAGTTCATTTTTTTCTGTGCGTATCAAATTTCTCAGCTGTCTTTTGGTTTCCCTGTAGATTTCTAGGTCTCTTTGTTCTTTAGTACTGAGCCATTTCAAGTATGTGCGTTTTTTCTCTTTGACCATTTCCTGTATTTTTTCCGTCCACCACATCTTCCTGCTATTTCTATTATCTTGGTATCCAACAGCTTCGATGCTTGCTTCCTTCAAGCTTTTGTGTATTATGTTTGTATATATCTCTTCAAATGAGTGTTCTGTGTTTATTAATTTTTTATCTAATCGGTTCTGATACAATCTTTGAGTACTTTCGATTTCTAGACTTCTAGAGTTGTATTTTTGATTGTCTTCGATGCATTCTAGGTTTTCATTTTCTTCAATACTTTCGTCATTATGTGTTTTTCTGAAAGGGAATAATATTTTTGCTTTTACCAGATGGTGGTCAGATCCACAGGTAATACCACGAAGTGCTCGCACATCATACCACTTTAATTGCGAGTGTTGTCCACCTATAGCATAGTCAATGATTGATTTAAGATTTCTTGTTGGCTTGTTACTTCTTCTCCAAATGGTCCTATCACTTTGCTCTGGGTTTGTCTACCAGTTCGGCTATTAAAATCGCCAAGCATAATTATTTCTCTGGTATTACCGATTTTGGTGATAGTCTCATCAAGTTGGTCAAAGAACAGTTGTTTTGTAGCTACTTTTTCGTCATCTGATGGTGCGTAGACTGCTATTATGCTTATATTATGACCAAGCATCTTCATGTTCACTCGAAGTATGTTTTCACTAATGCAATCGTAGTCGGTAATCTTATTTTTTAGGTTTTTCTTTATTAATAAGGATACCCCTCTGGCTGCTCTTCTTTCTTTTGGGACTCCAGTGAATATATGGAATTTCGTCCATATATTCACTGGAGAATTACTCCTCCCCCTAAAAAAAATTATATTACAAATAACTTGTTCGTCGCTTGTTATCGCCCCTCCCCCCTCCCCTAAATTATCACCAAGATCCGCGCTTGTATTAAAGGGTAAAATTACCTTGAAAGGCCCTGTATAATATTGGATTTTTAAACGAAAGAATATTTATTAAGCCTCATTGACATTTTAATTATAACACCAATGGTAAGCCTGCCCCATTGACTTCTATACCCTACGGGTAGACCCGGCATGGGCCTAAATTGCCATTATATCAAGCTTTTATCGCAATTGATCAAATACAAGTAAGAATTTAATGAGCAAGACAGGGATGAAAATAGAATTTCGGTTTGGTAAGTCCGAACACATGCAACATCGCAAAAATATTCTATTTGCTTGTCTTGGATAAAAAAGACCAGTGGCGGCGCAAAATAAAAATTTAGAACTTTACAAATGTTGTACCTTCCAGGTAAACTATTTTCTTTGTTTGAACAAGGGTCTTCTTCAACTCTTCTCTTCTTGGGTGGACTACAAGTTATGCTCGAGTCAGATGAAATTTCGGAACTAAAAATTTCAATTCGGAATGGGACAACTGGGCGCCGGGACAACTCGGCGCCGCCAGCAGGGCGCCACGCCGGGCCTAATGGGCGCCGGGCCAATTCAGCGCCGAACTATTTTCTTTTTCGAAAAAATGTGCAGATAAACAACAAAATAAATATGTTATTTATACAAAAATTTTAACATCTATTCGTCGAATGTTGAAATTTGGTAGGTGTAGTGTCCTGGTAACCTGGTAAAAATACCATTTACGTTTTTTATTTTAACAATGGCGGATTCAAAATGGTGGATTTCTTTCTTTTTAAACCGATTTGTCTCAAAATTGAAAGTTTGCAGTGTTTGAGATCACTTAATACAGTTTTATCCTCAAACTCAAAAAAAATTGAAATGCGGATCCAAAATGGCAGATGTTCTTATTTATGCACCAATATTCATCAAATATAGAACTTGGTAGTGTTTCAACTCGCTGAATATGATTTTTGACTCAAACTCAAAATGGCGGATTTGTTTATTTTTAAACCGATTTGTCTCAAACGTGAAAGTTTGCAGTGCTTGAAAGCACGTAATTTTAAATGGCGGATTTTTTTATTTATGCACCGATATGTATGAAATATCAAACTCATAAATAATTTTAAATGGCGGATCCAAAATGGTGGACTTTGCTGATTATCATTTTTAACTTAAACTCATAAAAATATCAAAATGGCGAATCCAACATGACAGACTTTTTTATTTACTAACCGATTTGTCTTAAGCTTAAAATATTACATTTCTTTCTTTAAACTTGAGTCATATTTTGTATTAAGCTATAAAAGTCTGCCATGTTGTGACCTTAAGCACTGCAAACTTTCAAGTTTGAGACATTTGAGACAAATCCGTTGAAAAATAAAGAAACCCACCATTTTGGATCCGCCATTTTGAATTTTTTATGAGTTTGAGTCAAAAGTTCTATATTTGATACATATCGGTGCATAAATAATAAAACTGTATTAAGTGATCAAGCACTGCAAACTTTCAAGTTTGAGACAAATCGGTTTAAAAATGAAGAAATCCGCCATTTTGGATCCGCCATTAAGTTTTTCATGAGTTTGATTCAAAAATCGTAATCAGCGACTTGAAACACCGAAAAGTTCTATATTTGATAAATATCGGTGCATAAATAAGAAAATCCGCTAATTTGCATCCGCCATTTTAATTTTTTTAAGTTTGAGGGTAAAACTGTATTAAGTGATCCCAAACACTTCAAACTTTCAAGTTTGTGACAAATCGGTTTAAAAATAAAGAAATCCGCCATTTTGGATTCGCCATTCTTGTAATCAAAACCGTAAATTTTATGTTATCAGGTTACCAGAACTCCAGACCTACCAAAATTTCAACACTCTACTTGATGGATTTAACTCTAACAAAACCAAATTTCAAGAATATTACATAAAGGATTTTTTAAAGATGTTTTTGCATAAATAATAATCTATCTATTTTGTTTTTCGTCTGCACATTTTATCAAGAAAAAATATTTTAGTCCGGCGCTCAGTTGGCCCGGCGTTCAGTTGGCCCGGTGCCCAGTTGGCCTGCCGCCCAGTTGGCCCGCCGCCCAGCTGGTGGCGCCGAGTTGGCGGCGCCCAGTTGTTTGTTTATTATATTTTTATTTATTTATTTCTCAAATATCAACAGCCAAAGGCCAATTACAGATATAGTAAAATCTCACATTGTGACACATATTTCCAACCATTATAAATAAAACTTAGAAGTCCTGTGACCCGTTTATTCTCATCTTCTAGTCAGAAGGTCTCGAATTGCCCAGAAATTATTTAATTATAAATTATTTAATTATAACTTGCTTCCTACCATGATAATTATTAATTAAATAGTTTAAAACAGCGATGCTTATTAAAGTAAAGTAAGTCTAGTTGTCCTAGACTGCAATACATTTCAGGACAAATTATTATTAAAAAATAATCTTATAAGTGCGGCGAAGTGACACTTTCTGAATCAAAATGTGTGGGGGTAAAATCGCACGATTGCAGAAAAAGCTATCTATCGTGACGCTACTGAACTTTCTCGTGTTTTAGCAAAAACTATCCGTCAAGACGACTTACCCATGAAATGTTGTTTTTTCATCGATTTTTTTTCTTTTGCACAAAAAACAATTTCGCACCATGTCTGAACTCAAATAGTTACTTCTAAACTTGTTTTTAAACGTTTTTATGATTTCTTTTTGTAATATTCCCGCACGAAATTCAAAAAAAATTCATCTCCGTACTTAGACAACATTGTCTATCAGTTTTCCCTGTATAAACCGACTAGCAGGTGGAATCACTCAAAATACGGCAGATGGATTAAAACTAGCCAGCTGCTTTTTTGTCGCACTTATGCTGTCAGTGTGAAAGAGATAAAAGTACCCATATATTATCTAGGGTATTATCTTTGTTCGTTTCACATGTTCAATAATGTCTATCTCTGTTTTTATTGTAAAAGAAATACCGGCCCTTAGAAACCAAATTGGATAGGGTCAATAAAAAATGCCTTGTCTTTCCGTCTCTAAAGCCCTTTCAGGGCTTTATACAACTCAATGGCCTGCCCCCTTCTCCCGTTATTGGTTATTCGACATAACTTCATGTATCTAATTTTTTTTTCGGGGCGGCCAAAAGTTTTGTTTTTCTCTAGGGTCCCCTTAAAATCCCTTTTTTAATTCCATTGTAGGGAAGTAGATATTGTATTCGTGGCGTAAAGTTACTTTTCCGCACGCGCACCAGTTAGAAACCTTAGCAAAGCATCAATAACACAGCTTTAATATTTGTTTACATTTCAATTTTGTCTAATGTGACATGTTTATGTATAAATTTCATTTAATTTAAAAAAAAAGGTACTCATAGGTAAAATATTGTACACATGCGGAAAGTGTCTTTACCACCCTTGACTGCTTGACCGAACTCCGCTCCGCGTCGTTTGGCCAACTGCCATCACGTGCGGTAAATTATCACTACCACATTTGTTAGGTAAATAACTAAAATGAAAGGCGTAACTGCTAACTCCTATGGGTAGTGTTATAACTTTTTAAATTTAGAGAATTTTTAAGAAAATAGCTTTCTGGGTTTTATTTATATTGTTACTTAGTAACAATATATGACCATGATTGTACGAGTAGGTATATTACCTACTACTATACAATAGTAGTGTGAGCTATGGTGATCCTAATTTTTTCGAGAAAAAAAAGTTGCTCCGATTTCAAATTTTTTTATATATCTTTGCGTTTCACATGATTTTGAAACTTTTTTGTTGCGCCGTCTGTCTGTATGTCTGTCTGTCTGTCTGTATGTCTGTCTGTATCGACCAACCCGCATAACTCAAAAACGGCTTCTCCGATTTAAATGAAATTGAGTACCTAGGCTGGGTCTTAGGCCTTAATGGTCCCATTTAAAAATGAACAAAATCCACCGAACGCAAGCCAAATAAAAGGGTGGGGGTAGATTAAAAAAATTAGAGTTTATGTGAAAATATGGCGTATGTGATATCAAACGAAAGGTAATTAAGTCTGGAGTTAAACAAAATGTTTGAGCATGTTATTTTTAACTTTCTACTAATTGCTTGAAGATGTCGCCAGCGATTTTAATTTATAAAGAGACACTTTTTTCCATTACAAGGGGTGTTTTATACCCTTAACGGCGTATTTTATGTTGGTTAATTGGTTTTCAATATAAAAAACTACCTTTAATGTATTTAATGACCCATGTAGCCTGTTTAAACAAAAGGGTTTAAAATTAACCCTTGTAGGGGTGAAACTTATAAGGACATTAAAGTAGCCAAAAGATGCCCCCTTTACAAATAAAATCCAATATTTTCTATAACATGTGATAGCAGGTTTCTAAAATCCATGGCCATCTTGGGGAGATAAATTCATATCCTAAATTAATTTCATTGTCTTATTTGTATATTGTATTTTGTCACTAGTTGGGTACTTAGCTTTTAATTTTTGATGTGAACCAACCTCTTGGATTTTATAGCAGCCATTTTAAGAGATATTATCAGTGTCTCGGCTTCTAAATCACTTAGGACCAAAATCTTGGAGTCTAAGTAGAATCATTAATGGTACTACGAAAAATGAGGCCCCTTATCCCTGGCAATTAGACCTTATCGTGGATCTCTTTTTCCTGGTCCCATAGCATTCCATATTAGTCCGTATTTATGCGTTAGGTTTTCGGTCAGGGTTGAAGTAAGAAAATGTAGTTTTCAGCTGTTTTGGACTTATTTTAAATAACTAAGTCAACAGCCAACGTTTGTGTAGTGAATGAAGCATTTAATCTATTCTTATACAGCGCCGGACGAAGCCGTCGACCGATCGCCCGGTGGACCGGATCGAAAAGTGTGCCGGTCGGTTAGAAAATATTACTAAAAAGAGCTTAATAATGCCCATTTATCAAATATTACCAAATTAATATATAAATAGGCGGACTGCCCTGTAACTGTAGTTCGCGAAAATTTTGGAAAATCTGCGTGTGTTTTGAAATCTATGGTAACACCGCAAAATACGGTATATAAATCTATGCAATGGTTATAGCGAAGATAATACTAATAATTTCCCATTAATATGGATGCGCCCAGAGAGGAGCCTGGGGCTCGCTCCTCCCCTCTGAAGCCTAAATTTTTTTAAGCATTTATGTCATGTGTCAGGAAAAAAAATATCACAAGACATCTTCCTGCGTGCGCCACTGCTACCAAGTATGATAAGTTGACAAGGAGCCAAGTAGGTAAAGATTAGTGGGACAAGTGCGAGGTGTCTTAAAATTCACAAATTTTGTCCGGTGAAGTTGAGGCACATCAGAAATTAAAAGCTAATAGCACCTAACTTGGATCTACCTAAAAAAAATGTAGGACACTTTTCATGCTAAGCGGCCTTACTATGAGCTTTGCTCTGTTTTTTTCTATTTCATTTTTACATACCTATACTTAAGAAAAGTGGTTGGGGCAGGTTTTGAAAATAAAATTTTTAATCAAAATAGGTATGGCTTGTGTGGTATCAAATAAAATATAAAATGGATGGAGCTGTAGAACAAAGAACCAAGAACAATTTATGAAAAACAGAGTTTTGGCCTTTTTTATAATTTGATAAACAATTTTAAAATAACTTTGTAATAACTATAAAAAAATAAAAATGCTACGAAGAGCTTTCAAGTTATTGTTCTTTGGCGTCTGGTTGTGTTTCCTCTTCTCGGGTCTGGTTCCTTAAAAAAATTAATTAAATTTAATTTTTCCTATAAAAACCACTAATATGACAGAATGAGTTACAAAATATATATGGTGTTTGTAAACCAGGTGCTTCGGTATTTTTACAAAAACATGTAATGTTTAAAACGTCTAAGTAAAACAAAAATAGTATGGTTCCTTGTACGAAAACTAAATCTGTAAACTCTAGGTAAAAAAAAAACAATAATATCAGGGAACCAACCAAATTATTTAAATTAAAATTTACGCGTGGGTCTTTGTTCGAAAACAACACATAAACTAGCACAGATACAGAACTTAGTTCCCATGTAACTAGATGGCGCTAGGCGTAGTTTGACCTTCTAAAAAGGTGCGTTCCTACATTACGCGTATATTAGGGTGTGTTCCTCTAATAGACCGCGAATTTTGAAATTTGGTGCTTCGTTCTTTGTTCTATATATCCATCCAAATAAAAATAATCATACATGGCCCTTTTCAAAATATGTTTCCTTTTTGTTAATATGGGTTAAATTGTATTAAATAAATGGTAATTGAGTTTAAGTTAAAAAAAAATATGTTTAAGCCAGTAGTGTTGTATTACACAACAAAGTCTTAATAATTAAATTAAAAAAGATTTTAGTATTTTTCGCTAGTGGAGGTACTGGGTGTCCCCAATTCCTTGTGCTGTTTTTGGAGTGTTTGAGGTATTTCTAAAAATTCTAGGGTATTAACTGATGAATTTTTATAAAAAAAATCTATTAAAAGCAATTTAGAAAAAAAAATTATTTACATAAATAAAAAAGTTAAAAGTCCTTAATGCAGACTTTCAAAAACCTTTGGTAGTTACGGTTTGCTATTATATGATAATACCATTTTTACATTTAAGCTTCTCTTAAAAATAGAGCGTTGCAAGTGAAGGGTATCTTGCCTAGAAACACCTAAAAATATCAAATCTGGGACACCCTGTACAATCACACGAAAGGGTCAAAATTGATACATTTTCAGATAGTACAAGACATCTCAAATCTTCCGACCTTTACCTTTATCCTGGAAAGAGGAGTCTTACAACAAAGGATGTTCAAAAAATGTTATTTTGAATTATCTTTATTATGTGTCCAGACACGTAAAATTAAATATATTCAATCAAAACAAACTTTCGGTGGTCGAAACTACATCACTAGTTATCGGCATTTTTTTCAGATTCTTAACGCAACGATTCGGCTACTGAATTTTGGCTGCCAAATTCACAAATTAGCTGCGGAAAACTAGCTGCTAGTTTCGTACCCCCTTTCAGTTGTCACACCTAAAGGAATGGTAAGGTACATCTTTGCAAATCATCGCTTAATTTTTTCGTAAACAATGTTTTTCATCTGCTAACTTGAAAATTTTGTTTACTACATATCTATTACCATGGGCGAACCCAGGGGGTGGGCCTCGGAGCCCGCCTTCTCCCCAAACCTAAGATTTGTTTAGAGTTTTTTCACATATTTCATAAATAAACAGAAAAATAGCATAAAATACGACATTATGAGCCCTCCCCTCAAGTTATATTTCTGAGTGCGTCACTGCTATTACTGTCAGGTAATATTGTTTTAGGCAATAAATAACGCAAATTGTAAAGGTTTTGACAAACATAATACAGTATATTAACAGGTTATATTATTTTTTTACCATTCTTTAAAATTTGGATGGAAGTTAGAGACTTTGTAATATCCAGGGGCGGATCCAGGAAATTTATTTCTGGGGAATATTATAATAAATACTGCATCAAACTATTTTGCATAGTGACTAAAAGGTGTATTTTGTGTGTCGAAACTCAATATAGTTTGAGATTTGGGGGGGGGTTCCCGTATTTTCCCACCCGTAGATCCGCGCCTGTAAAATCTTCTGAAAAATAAGCGAGTATGTTTTTTTTAAAGACGATAATTTATTGTAGGTCATCTTTAAGAACATCTTTGATTTTTGTTATTTTTTTTTAAATCCTTGCATTTTTAGGTGCAAAAGAAATGATGGATAAAGCACAGATCTCAAAAAACGCTTGATTTCAATAATATAAGAATAGTGGATTTAAGATGGGCAGATCAAGAAAAAATCGAATGCCAGTAAGTCGCATTGTTGAAACCCTAAATATCTTGAAACTATCTAGAGACTACGTCGGCAATACCAGTAATCTCGAACGATATTTGTATTTAACAGCAATTTGTCAACACTTGCAAATCGATCCGTCTTTGAAAAAGAATAGGTATTATATTTGGCACAACTTAAACCGTTATCAAAAAGATGGTAAGGAAAGCAAAATTGTCTTAGGCAACAATGAAAATTCCTTAAATATTACTTCAGAAAATATTTTAGCTAGAATCTCACCGACAGTCGATAGTACTGAAAAAGTCATAAAAATAAGACAAAAGGAAGACACTAATGTTATAGAAGAAGTCTTAGATGAAACTTTAAAAAGAAAAGTCGAGTGTTTTGTAGAAAATGTGGAAGACAGTAAACAGGGCGAGAATGAACAAGTGTGCAATAAATTATCGGAAACCGAATTAAAAACAGATTTCTTAACAAAAATCACTCCTAAAGAAGTCGGGCAAATCAAGGAACACGAGAACAAGCTAACCAGGAAACAAGAAAAAAAGAAACAAAAGAGCAATAAAAAATTATTGAATAATACCTCAGAAAATATTTTGGCTAGAATCTCGCCGAAATTCGATAGTACTAAACGAGTGCTAAGAATAAGACAACTAGATTACAATAATGATATTGAAGTCTTAGATGATACTTTAACAAGGAAAGTCGAGAGTTTTGAACAAAATGCGGTATACAGCAAACAGCGAGAGAATGAACAGGTGGGCAATAAATTATCCGAAACCGAATTAAAAAAAGATTTCTTAACAAACATCACGAGAACACGAGAATAAGCTAACCAGCAAACAAGATGAAAAGACACAAATGAGCAAGAAAAAATCATTGAATAATACCTCAGAAAATAATTTTGCTAGAATCTCGCCGAAAGTCGATAGTACTAAACAAGTACTAAGAATAAGACAACTAGAGTACAATAATGATATTGGAGTCTTAGATGAAACTTTAACAAGGGAAGTCGAGAGTTTTGAACAAAATGCGGAATACAGCAAACAGACAGAGAATAAACAGATGGGCAATAAATTATCGGAAACCGAATTAAAAAAAGATTTCTTAACAAAATTCAATCTTAAAGAAAACGGGAAAATCAAGGAACACGAGAACAAGCTAATCAGCAAACAAGATGAAAAGATACAAATGAGCAAGAAAAAATCATTAAATAATACCTCAGAAAATAATTTTGCTAGAATCGCTCCGAAAGTGATAGTACCAAACAAGTGCTAAGAATAAGACAACTAGAGTACAATAATGATATTGAAGTCTTAGATGAAACTTTAACAATGGAAGTCGAGAGAATGAACAGGTGGTCCATAAATTATCGGAAACCGAATTAAAAAAAAAATTATTATTAAAAATACATCCTAAAGATTTGGGGAAAATCAAGGAACGCGAAAATAAGCTAACCAGCAAACAGAAAAAAAACAAAAGAGCAAGAAAAAATCATTGAATATTATCTCAGAAAATAATTTAGCTAGAATCTCGCCAAAAGTCGATAGTACTAAAAGAGTGCTAAAAATAAGACAACTAGAGAACAATAATGATATTAAAGTTTTAGATGGAACCTTAACACGAGAAGTCGAGAGTTTTGAACAAAATGCGGAATACATCAAACAGCGAGAGAATAAACAGGTGGGCAATAAATTTTCGGAAACCGAACTAAAAAAAGATTTCTTAGCAAAAATCAATCTAACAAAAGTCGGAAAAATCAAGACACACGAAAATAAGCTAACTAGCCACCAAGAAGAAAATAAACAAAATTGTAACAAAAAATCATTGAATATTATCTCAGAAAATAATTTAGCTAGAATTTCGCCGATAGTCGAAAGCACTAATAGAGTGCTAAAAGTAAGACAACTAGAGACCAATAATGATATTGAAGTCTTAGATGGAAGAGTCGTCGAGGGTTTTGAACAAAATGCCGTATACAGCAAACAAGGAGAGAACAAACAGGCGGGCAATAAATTATTGGAAACCGAATTAAAAAAAGATTTCTTAACAAAGATCAATCTTAAAGTAGTTGGTAAAAAATCTTTGAATATTACCTCAGAAAATAGATTAGCTAGAAATGTCAATAGTACTAAAAATGTGCTAAAAATAACACAACTGGAAGATAAAAATGGTATTGACGTCTTAGATGGAACTTTAAAAAGAGAAGTCAATAGTTTTGAACAAAATGCGGAATACAGCAAAGAGGGAACGAATATACGGATGGGCAATAAATTATCGGAAGCTGCATTGAACAGAGATTTCTTAACAAAAGTCAATCTTAAAGATGTCGGGAAAATCAAGACACACGATAATAAGCTAACCAGCAAACAAGACGAAAATAAACAAAAGAGCAAGAAAAAATCATTGAATATTACCTCAGAAAATAATTTAGACAGAATCTCGCTGAAAGTCGATAGTACTGATAAAGTGCCATGAATAGGACAACAAGATAACAATAATAATATTGAAGCCTTGAATGAAACTTTTTATCGGAACCTGTATTAAAAAAAGATTTCTTAACAAAAATCAATCTCAAAGATGTCGGGAAAATCAAGACACACAAAAATAAGCTAACCAGCAATCAAGAAGAAAATAAACAAGAGTGGAATAAATAATCAGTGAACATAACCTCAGAAAATAATTTGGCTAAAATCTCGCCAAAAGTCAATAGTACTGAAAGAGTGCTAAGAGTAGGACAACTAGAGAACATCAATGATATTGAAGTCTTAGATGGAACTTTAAAAAGAGAAATCGAAAGTTTCGAAAAAAATGCGGATTACAGTAAACGGGAAGAGAATAAACAGGAGGATAATAAATTATCGGAAATCGAAGATAAATTCTCAAAAAGTAGTTTATTTGCGCCGGGGGAATATTTATTATCAAACAAAGCTGACGATTTTAAAAATATGGTCATTTGCAGTACAGATCCTACTACAGTTTCAGAAATATCTTTGGAACATAACACAAACAAATTAAAACATATTTTTTATCAAAAATTAGTCTAAAAGAAGTTGACAAAATTACGAAAAATCAGCATACTACAGTTTCGGATTTACTCTCACAGAAAAACCAATCGCCAAAAAACAAAATCAACAGCGTCGATGTAATAAGTAGAGAACAGAATAACAGTGAAGCTTCGGTAGCCTCTACAAAGATGAATAATGGTTTGCATTCGTCAAAATATTTAAACAAGTTTCAGTAATATCCTCATAATGAAATCTATCAAGAAAATTTTATTTGTGATGAGATTGAAAAAACTGCTGAAAGGCATTCTAATCTGAGAAAATTCATGATTGTAAAAGGAATTACATGCGTCATTGCTTTTAAAGGTAGTCATCCAAAAAAAACGTTCTGATGAATATGGACTTTGTACTCATGAAGATTGTAAAAGTTTCAGAATAGACTACTTTAAACATGGAAAGACGATACTAGTTTCAATAGCAAGTAATAAAGCAGAAGAAAACCATTTTGAGCAGAAGGCCTACCAACTTAGAGGACCCGAAAGAAAAAAAATCAAAGAAAAATTAAAAAAATGTACTCCAAATAATATTCGGTGTCAACAACTATTAGATTCATATGAAAATGCCCTTGCCGATTTAAACTGGGATAAGACCAGATCATTGGCTGTATATCAAAAGGCACGATCAGAGGCTAGATGTGAATCGGATAGAAGTAAAAATGCCTCTTTGTATTTACTTTTAAGAACTCTTGAAGATGAATCTTTAAAAGAATATGTACAGATTCCACTTACCCCACCAGTTCCTCTTTTTTCCAAAAAACAAGCAGGTTTACTTAAACGTTTAAATTCAACAATTGCATATTTTAATGCCACTGGTTCTGTAGTACGCCCAGTAGTTCCTGGGTGTAATCTCCTTTATTACGCAATTGTTATTAAAATAGACAACACAATCGTACCGATAGCTGAACTCATTAGTGCGGAACATGACAGCACTGCTATTTCTTACTTGCTGGATCGATTTAAAAGATTTTTGACAGTAACTTTAAGGAAAAATTGGCCTCTTTTTTCGTGCGTTGTTACTGACTGGAGTTTTGCTATTATAACATCAATATGTGATTCATTTAACGAAAATACTTTATATCGATACCTTAAAATTACTTATAGATATGTAACAAATTAATCTGAAGATCTGGTATAGTTTTTATAAAGTCCTGTTGCGCACATTTCATAAAAATGATAACGAATAAATTGTCAAAAATTAAGGTAAAACAACAGAGCAGAAGAATAATAACTGAATTAATAGTAGCACTTATGTTAGCTATTGATTACGAAACACTAAAGTTTTTATTCAAATCACTTGTTATTGTCTTACTTAGTCCACACAACACTGATCGCGTCAAAGATGCTCTGAAAAATATCAGGAATTCAACATCATTTAATGTTCTTAATCAGATTGAACAAGACTCAAATTTAGAGTCGATTTGTGTAGACGAGGACACTTGCCATGAAAGAGTACGCTGAATCACCCTTTTTTTTAGATTTTTACAAAATATACCTAGAAGCAGAAAATGAAATTACGCAAGAAGAAACAGAGAGTGACAAAATACCTGACAATGATTTGAAATCACGAGAATTCGCGAAATACATTTTAAATTATTGTATGGCGTTTGCTCCTTTACGGACTGGCTTGATGAATGAACTGATTGATCCAAACAAAACCAGATTTTCCAACGCAATAGTGGAATGTTGGTTTAAAATTGTCAAATCAGAAGTTTTGGAGTCAGAAAAATATCTGAAATTGCCCGCGTTTATCTTAGCCTTAAAAAACAAGATTGAAGTATCACTTAAAGCTATCAAGTTTAGTGTCGGTACAAAGCCAAAATCATACAAGCGGAAGATTGCAGAAATAAGCAATGAAGTTGATAAACCAACTGAAAAAGAAACTTGGAAAAAAAAGCGACCAAAAAGTAATTATTTTGAGTTAAAAAATCTGGAAAACAAAATTAGAAGTCAAGAAGATAAACATAAAGTCAAAACCCAAACTGATTTAATTGAACCTATTGAAGTTGTAAAAGATCCAAAGGACTCTTCAAACAAAGAAAAAGAATTATCAGAGAAAATAATTTATCAACTTGAAAATGGCTTAATTTTTAATTCTGATTACTATTTGGTGCGGTCCCTAAACTGTTCGTTTTTTCTTGGCATCTACTCGTATGATGAACAGAGCGAAAAATTAAGCGCTGAAGCTTATTCAACTTTATTGTCTGATTATAATAATGTTAAATTTTGCTTTACCGACAAATGGCTTGCTGACTCTGTTATTGACAGTGTAGCGTTTTCATTTTTAAAAAGAAAAACAAACTTTTACTATTTGAGTACAATTGAGACTCAAATTTTGTTTTCAAAATCGTATGAAGATTACAAAAGTTTTTATACTTTATCAAGGTCTCTGAACGGTGTAGATTATATCTGTATACCATTTAACCCAGGACAACATTGGGTTCTGCTCTTAGTTGTTTTGCCAGAAAAGATGGTCTATATTTTTGATCCATCACCATGTTCTTCTCTGGATCATGGCTTTATCAACTGTGCAATAACCAAATATTTCTGGCTTCGCAACAAAGAATGTTATGGGGTTGAAATTACAGACAAATGGGATGTTATTAATTTTTCTTCGTTTCCGAAACAGTAAGATGGCCTCAATTGCGGTATATATGTTTTATATTATATCCTAATAATCAGTACAACAATTGACATGTCAGAAAATTTGGAGACAATCAAAAAAAACTTCGATTTTAATTTTGATCCCGAAGCATTTAGACTTCAACTGCAACAAGTCCTGCTCTTAGCATCCGATAAAATAACTTGTAACTGTGTAATCTGCGGTAACTTGGTAACAACAAAGACATATCATCAGTGTTTTACATGCAACCGTTTAATTCATTTTGAATGCTTAAAAACGGATCAAACATTTGGCAAATGTTGCACTGGCCTCATCTTACCGTTTACACACCGAAAACATATAAGTGAGGTTTTTTTAAGCGATCTGTTAAAAGAATATTTGGTTATTCACTTTGCTCAAACGATTAATAGCCTAAGCGATACAAAAAAATATTTGTGTGAAAGATATTTAAAATTTAAAGATAAAAGTGAGCACATTAAGTGGGATGAAACCACTGCTTTTGTTGATTTGGAATTTTCAGTCAAAATAGCTAAGGAAATAAAGAAATATAGCTATTTATCAGACAGCCATTTCAATAGCTATGTAGCGGTACCCTATATTAATCGTAAAATAATATATTTATATTACGGGCTAAATAGTGAAGTTGCATTAACAGATTTTTACAAAGAAATGCAAAATATTGAGGAACCATTAGACTATCCTAGTCCCTATACTTTGGAAGACGTCTATATAGAAGTCATGAAATAGAAGTAAGAATGGCGTATTGGACAAAAATGCACAGAAAGAAATATTTGCTAGTATTAACCCTAGAATCAATAAATTTTTGCTCAATATACAACTAACGATGTACAGATTTTAATGGGGCAACCAAAAATTAATCTTATCAATACTAATATTTAGAAAACTGCTTCTTTTAATATTTATGTTATGATAGTTTAATATCATTCTTTCATTTTCTTGAATCAAGGAATTATTTTATAAAGAATAGTCAATAGGAAACTTCATTTTTTCGTTAATATGCTAAATCCCAATTTAAAAAAAACTAATATCGAGGATTTGAACGCTAAAACTAAGCAAATGATTTTATTAATTTTAGCTTTTGAAAAATATTGACTTGTTTTTAGAAAAAATTGACTAAGATCTAGCCTTTCAAGACTACTTTAAAGAAAAAGATTGATTAAAATCTAGCATTTTATAATTCATTTGTTAAGGGTGGCCAATTAATGTATATCAGTTAATCTATACAATGAATGTAGTATTTTATTTCACAAAAAATTGAAAATTACGACTTTTAATGAAATTTTAATATAATAATTGATTACATATCGGGAAACTATTATACGTTATAGAGTAGTGGTACATATTATTTCCATTTTGGAAACATGCAGATGTGTCTCATGATTTTCAGTGTAAAAAGTCACAGCTGCAGTATTGGTTTGATTAGGTTTTCTATTATTTTGTAAAAGAAAATCAATGTATAAGTTAACAATGAATGCATTATTTCATTTCACAAAAAAATTGAAAATTACGACTTTTAATGCAATTTTAATATAATAATTGATTTCATCAGTTTGTCAAGTAAGTAAGTATATGATACAGTCGGGGACTTTTTTGCCGCCCCGGAAAAAAAAAATCCTATTTGAAATTTGGAAAAGTAGTTTGAACCAAAACAAAAAAATGTGAACTTTACCTCTGTCTGTATATTTTAAAAAAAAAATTTTGATTTCTTTAATTGATTAATTTTGACAGAAAAAAAATAAAACAGCAATTTAAAAAGTCCCCGACTGTACAAGACAAAAACATTAACAAAAATGATTTCTTTTTCATATTGCTGTTCCTGCTCCTCTGCGTTTTTCTTTTATGAGATTATTATACGGTATAGAGCAGTGGTACATATTATGCCAAATATAAAAATATAATATACCCTTTTTGCAGCTTTATTTTACAAATTTATTATACTAATTTTGCTGTTTCTTGATATTAGGACAAGTTATACAGGGTGATTCGTTGTCTTTTTAGATTAAAACTTCATATGAAAATAGATCCAGAGCCGCTTCTTTACTGATCTGTAGAGTATTTATTTATTTTTTTAGTTTATCGTTTAAACCTTTTGCAATTTTTCAGATATATTTTTCGGTTATCCTTCAAGTAATAAAATAATTTGCTTACACTTTGTTTTAAAATTTAATAAATAACAGTAGATGTATGCTAAATTTTATATAAATACGAACTATATTTTATTATATTGCGATAAATATTAGAATATCACATCCTTAAATTAAGGTTTCAAGTCAAGTTTCATACGAAAATTAATTTTTATATTCAAATGTTCTTAATTTCAGTTGACATCTTGATAAATCGTAGTCCATATCTTCTAATTTTAAGAAAACAACTTTATTTATTAGACGTTTCGCTTAAAATTAGTTTTGACACGTTCTAAGTAATAGCTTCATTTTATCAAATCCAAGCTATATTTTACTATATTGGGATAAATATTAGAAAATCACCATATTCTCAAATTTACACAGGATTTTCTTAAATTAAAAATAATATTTTTTTCTGTAAATAATGACTGTTACTTCAAATTAACTGATTTTTGATAAGACTGATAAAATTACTTTTACTCCTTCTCCAAACCAAAATTTACAGGCATTGCGTAGTACAGTTTTGACACAAGCACGAGCCTTCACGATAAGTTATCAAAAATAGCATCCCAAATCAGCTGCAAAGGGGTGCGTACCATTGCCCACTTCTTTTCAAAACTCTCCTCTCCCTTAACTTGTAAATTTGTAGAGAAGCAATAACGACAACTTGTTTTCTTTGTAAATAAATGTGTAGATTTTTATATTCATAGTCGGGCCTTGCGTCTTTCGTGGGCTTTTTTGATGAAGATTTTACAACACCTGTTTTAATCGATTACTAATAATTCCACCAACACTGCCTCACCCAAACTTGTCTCAGTCAAAAAGTAAGGTTAGGGTGTCAAAATATTTTTTCAATTCTGAACGGTTTAAGCTACAGTAATGAAACTTGGCACGCACATCGACATTCACGTACTTATTCCTTGGTTGTCCTAAAAGTTATATATTTTGCCGCTAGGGGACACAAGTGGGCAAAATGTGTTTTTATATCTTCTGAACTATTTGCACCTGCACAACTATGTCTTATGAAATTGGTAGCTCATATAAATAACCACAGGCCTGCTATATATAAGAAAATTATAATATATAATTTTATTTGACAGCCCACAAATTAGTACGTGAAGGTCGATGTGCGTGCCAATTTCATTACTGTAGCTTAGACCACTCAAAGTAGAAAAAATTCTTTTGCACCGTACCCTTACTTTTTGACTGACACAATTTTGGGTCTATTAACAGGTCAGGCAGTGTTGGTGGGATCATTAGTAATCGATTAAAACAGGTGTTGCAAAATCTTCATCAAAAAGCCCATGAAGCCCAAATTTTGATGCTATGGCCCCGAACTATTATTGTATATTTGTAAATTATTTAATAAACAAGCTTAGTTAGGGGTTTGGTTCGCTTATTAATATACCTTATAGGGAAAAGCTATACTGGCCATAGGGAAGCCTGCTTAGGAAAAGAAAAACTAATGTAGCAGGTGTTTAAGTAACAATAGAAACATAAGGGGGTTTACTCCAATTTCAGCAAATCGCGACATCCTTTGAATCAAAAGTTAAAAGAAGAGGGGGAACAGCGGAGATGAAATGGGGAACAGCGGAGATGAAATTGTACGCCAAAGTTGGCGGAAGAATAAACGAACTCGTGTGACGACATCTACCTTGTATCTTCTTTTATGTACTAGTAGACAATGCAATAAATTTCATTCGACTCGGACCACAGAAAAAAAAGCTGCGGTTCGGTCTGCGTGGCTACTTAATTAATTAAGCTATGACTCGGACCGGCATGGCTAGTGAAGCAAGAATCGGGAGAGTATGAAGAGAAAAATTCCATTTTTGTTTTAACGCCTGCTAAATAAGTTTTTTCCTTTCTAAGCAGGCTTCCTATATGGTATAAGTATTTTAGTGCCAAAATTTTATCAAAGCAACTGTAAATTTGTAAAATATAATAAGATTTATTATGTGTATTGCTACAGTTTTATATTGAGCATGCTTAATTATAAGGGTTTGGTTTGGTTATGTTAAATAGATATCTTGCCAAAATAACATGTACATTTTTGAAATAGCAACAAAAGCAGGTTGTTTTTCTGTTATTAAATGTGCAGATTTTAATATTTTTTGTGTATATAACAGTCAGTTATCATCAGTTATATGTTCGATGACGTAAGGCAAGCCTAGTTTAGGCTTTGGTATCGTCATAGCGATTTTGGCTTTTGCTCAAAAACTGCCTTTGGGTGCTCGAAAATTGCTCTGAAGTGGATGCACGCGTTCGACTGAAAAACAAGCAGTGCTCTACAAAATATTTGCATGCTCAACTATTGCCCGCATATCTCCAAGCGGGTGCTCTGAATAGCTCCATCTCTTTTGACGGAGCAACGTGTCATCAAAACAAAAATATAACCAAATTTTGTAGATATAATTGTGTTTCTGTTCGTGTTTTACATCTAGAAAATTCACATCTATATACTCACCTAAAATTATAAATAAAATTATAAAACAACAATATTTTTTATTCGTTGAGGTTATTAAACCCAGAGAATTTCGAGCAAGTGTTTGAAAAATCGGGTTCGCCCTTGCTCTGCAGACGAGCAATCTCGCTCGATCTAAAATTAATCCTGGAGTGCTCGGAGAGAGATTCGTGATGTTACCGCTCTACCCGCGAGTGACTTCAGAGCAGTAAAGACGAAATCGCTATGACATTAAGCATATATTTTACTGCCAAGATTTTAAATAACTAGCAAATAAGACTGGCTTTTCTTTGTAAAGAATTTAATATTTGTATTTGTAAGTTTTTATATTGAACAGCCCCCTAATGGTTAAATGTATATTTTCGATGCCAAAATTTTGTTAAAATAGCATGTAAAGGACCGCGCTCTCGACCTCCTATAAATTTGGATCTTGGTCGATTTTGATAATATTTTAACTTAATGCAGGGCAGGTCAATATTATAAACCTATGTAAGTTTGAATTAGATTGAATGACCAGTTTCTGAGATATTTGCATGTAAAGTTGGAAAAATTACTAAATCGGCTCCATTCCAATTGCAAAAAAACGTATTTCTTAAACCAATTAACCCAAACTTAAAACGAATTTAAATTGTCCAGATACTGTAGCTTTACTTAGTTATAATGTGATACGCTTCAGGCAGAATTTGTATACAGGGGCTAGTCAAATATAACATTTTTAGCTTTATCAATCTGGCCAGTATTTGAGGTCGATAAAAATTTTACGCACCTAAGACGCATTATTGAAGTCCTTTTAAGATGATTCGAGTGAGTTTCTTTTATTCGCCTTCATTACTAATTAGGTTACGAATTTTCAAAGTTAAGGTATAGTTTTGTATCTCACGCAAATGACATAGAAAATATCTAAACCTAATCTAATCTAAGAAAAAAGTTTTTACCAATATGCTAAACATTACTACTCTAAAAGAAAGTAAAAATTGACCGAACCGGTTTAGAGCCGAGGGGTCATCAGCTTTCAACAGTACTGTACAAATTTCACAACAGGACCCGACAGTACCACGACAGGATCCAACAGTACTCGACAGTACACGACAGTACTCAACAGTACCACGACAGGACCCAACAGTACTCGACAGTACACGACAGTACCCAACAGTACTCGACAGTACACGACAGGACCCAACAGTACCCGACAGTACACGACAGTACCTAACAGTACACGACAGGACCCAACAGTACCCAACAGTACACGACAGTACCCAACAGTACTCGACAGTACACGACAGGACCCAACAGTACCCAACAGTACACGACAGGACGTAACAGTACGATAGAAGCCAACAGTACACGACAGTACTCGACACAACCGTCTAACCCGAAACAGTGGCGTAGATGCGAAAAGACAGGATGACCTTTTTTTTAAGATTTGTGAGTGCGGTGCGGTTCCCCAAAGATGATGAGCTTTTTTTTTTTTGGTCGCAAGATTTGTGAGCGCGGTGCGGTTCCCCAAAGATGATGAGCTTTTTTTTTTTGGTCGCAAGATTTGTGAGCGCGGTGCGGTTCCCCAAAGATGATGAGCTTTTTTTTTTTGGTCGCAAGTTTTTTGAGTGCGCCCTAAGGCCCTGTCGGCCTTCCCCAAATAGGATGACTTTTTTTTTTGGGTCGCAACATTTGTGAGCGCGGCGCGGTTCCCCAAAGATGATGAGCTTTTTTTTTTTGGTCGCAAGTTTTTTGAGTGCGCCCTAAGGCCCTGTCGGCCTTCCCCAAACAGGATGACTTTTTTTTTTTTGGTCGCAACATTTGTGAGCGCGGCGCGGTTCCCCAAAGATGATGAGTTTTTTTTTTTTTTGCTCGCATGTTTTTTGAGGGCGCGCTTTGTCCTTGTCGGACCCCCCCAAGGCACGACGACAGTACTCAACAGGACCCAACAGTACTCGACAGTACACGACAGTACCCAACAGTACACCGACAGGATCCAACAGTACTCGACAATACACGACAGTACCCAACAGTACTCGACAGTACACGACAGTACCCAACAGTACTCAACAGGACCCAACAGTACACGTCAGGACCCAAGTCCTGTTGGACGCTGTACAAAATTTTAGGGTGCCGATGACCCCTCGTTTAGAGCAATATATTAAAAGACCAAAATTTGTAAAAATGATATTCAAAAAATATTTTTGAATGCAATAGCTTAACTATTACAGCGTATGTTTAATTTATGTTCCAAGGTCTTCATTATCCGTAGAGTAGTAATGTTTAGCATAATTGTAAAAACTTTTTTCTTATGAGGGTTTAAACATTTCTATGTCATTTGCTTGAGATACAAAACTATACCTTATACACCTTAACTTTAAAAATTCTTAAAAAAACTTAAAGTTACTCGAATCATCTTAAAGGAACTTAGATTAGAAAAGATAATGCGTTTTAGTTGCACAGCAAACGTTATGTTTGACTAGCCTCTGTATACAAATTGTGCAACTAAAGCATATAGCATAATAACTGAGTGAAACTGCAGTACATGGACAATGTAATTTTGTCTTAACTTTTTTTTTATTCGTTTAAGAAATACGTTTTTGGCCATTGGACTTTACCCATGTTAGGCATTTTTTTAACTTTACATGCAAATATCTCAGAAACTGGTCATACAATCTAATTTAAACTTACAAAGTTTTCTAATATTGACCTGCCCTACAACATACCAAAATATTATCAAAATCGACCAAGATCCAAATTTATAGGAAGTCGGGAGCGAGTTCTTTGTGAAATAACAAATAAGTTTTTATGTAAATAAATGTAAAGATTATCAAGCTTAATTATATGGGTTTGGCTCGGTTTGGTTTAGTTACATTTATGTATTTTAAGGCCAAGATTTTATTAAAATATCTTATGAATTTATAAAATAACAACGAAGCAAGTTGCTTGGTACCTAATTAAATGTAGGGATTTTTTAATCTCTTATGTGAATTTATAAACATGTTATTAACCAGAGTTAGGGGCTCAGGTCGATTTGATTATATTAACTAATAAATATTATTACCAAAATTTTATCAAAATAACTTGTGAAATTGGCATCTGAAGATTTTTGGATTTATTTATTCATTTCACCCTGCTCACCTCCTTGTTTTTCAAAAACGTTAATTTTAAAAATATTTACTATTGTTTAGATATCACCTACTGGACCTAAATGTATTACAGTCAGTTAATGGTATGATTGTTTGTCGTGTTCATAACTATTTTTTACAAACGAAAGTTGGTGACAGCGTTGTTTTTTAAAATGTGATTTTTATAAGATTTTACTTCTAATTTCGATATCACTCTGTAGCTCACTTCCTGGATCTAAACGTATCACAGTCGGTTAATGGTATGATTGTTTGTCGTGTTCCTAACTATTTTTTACAAACGAAAGTTGGTGACAGCGTTGTTTTTTAAAAATGTGATTTTTACAAGATTTTCCTACTAATTTCGATATCACCCTGTAGCTCACTTCCTGGATCAGAAGGTAATACATTCAGTTAACGTTATGATTGTTTATCGTATTCCTAACTAATTTTTACATACAAAAGTTGGTGACAGCGTTGTTTTTTAAAAATGTTATTTTTACAGGATTTTCCTACTAATTTTGATATCACCCTGTAGCTCACTTCTTGGATCTAAAGGTAATCCAGTCAGTTAACGGTATGATTGTTTATCGTGTTCCCAAATAATTTTTACAAACAGAAGTTGGTGACAGCGTTGTTTTTTAAAAATGTGATTTTTACAAGATTTTACTACTAATTTTAATATCACCCTGTAGCTCACTTCCTGGATCTAAAGGTAATACAGTCAGTTAAGGGTATGATTACTTATCGTGTTTCTAACATTTTTTACAAACAAAAGTTGGTGACAGTGTTGTTTTTTAAAAATATGATTTTTTCAAGATTTTAATACTAATTTCGATAACACCCTATAGCTCACTTCCTGGATCTGTAGGTAATACAGTCAGTTAATGGTATGATTGCTTATCGTGTTCCTAACTATTTTTTACAAACAATAGTTGGTGACAGCGTTGTTTTTTAAAAATTTGATTTTTACAAGATTTTACTACTAATTTCCATATGACCCTGTAGCTCACTTCCTGGATCTATAGGTAATACAGTCAGTTAATGGTATGATTGCTTATCGTGTGCCTATTTTTTACAAACGAAAGTTGGTGACAGCGTTGTTTTTTAAAAATGTGATTTTTACAAAATTTTACCACTAATTTTGATATCATCCTATAGCTCACTTCTTGGATCTGTAGGTAATACAGTCAGTTAATGGTATGATTGCTTATCGTGTGCCTAACTATTTTTTACAAACGAAAGTTGATGACAGAGTTGTTTTTTAATAATGTGATTTTTACAAGATTTTCCTACTAATGTCGATATCACCCTGTAGCTCACTTCCTGGATCCAAGGGTAATACAGTCAGTTAACAGTATGATTGCTTATCGTGTTCCTATATATTTTTGACAAACAAAAGTTGGTGACAGCATTGTTTTTTAAAAAAGTGATTTTTACAAGATTTTCCTACTAATTTCGATATCACCCTGTAGCTGACTTCCTGGATCTAAAGTGAATACAGTGAGTTAACGGTATGATTGTTTGTCGTGTTCCTAACTAATTTTTATAAAGAAAAGTTGGTGACAGCGTTGTTTTTTAAAAATGTGATTTTTACAAGATTTTAATACTAATTTTGATATCACCTTGTACCACACTTCCTGGATCTATAGGTTACACAGTCAGTTAATGATATGATTCTTTATCGTGTTCCTAACTATTTTTTACAAACAAAGGTTGGTGACAGCGTTGTTTTTTTTAAATGTGATTTTTACAAGATTTTACTACTAATTTTGAAATTACCCTGTAGCTCACTTCCTGGATGTAAAGGAAATACAGTCAGTTAACTATATGATTGCTTATCGTTTCCTAACTGTTTTTTTACAAACGAAAGATGGTGACAGCGTTGTTTTTTAATAATGTTATTTTTACAAGATTTTACTACTAATTTCGATATCACCCTGTAGCTCAATTCCTGGATCTATAGGTAATACAGTCAGTTAAGGGTATGATTACTTATCATGTTCCTAACTAATTTTTACAAACAAAAGTTGGTGACAGCGTTGTTTTTTAAAAATTTGATTTTTACAAGATTTTACTACTAATTTCGATATGACCCTGTAGCTCAATTCCTGGATCTACAGGTAATACAGTCAGTTAAGGGTATGATTACTTATCGTGTTCCTAACTAATTTTTACAAACAAAAGTTGGTGACAGCGTTGTTTTTTAAAAATTTGATTTTTACAAGATTTTACTACTAATTTCCATATGACCCTGTAGCTCACTTCCTGGATCTATAGGTAATACAGTCAGTTAATGGTATGATTGCTTATCGTGTGCCTATTTTTTACCAACGAAAGTTGGTGACAGCGTTGTTTTTTAAAAATGTGATTTTTACAAAATTTTACCACTAATTTCGATATCACCCTGTAGCTCACTTCCTGGATCTAAAGATAATACAGTCAGTTAACGGTATAATTGTTTATCGTGTTCCTAACTAATTTTAACAAACAAAAGTTGGTGACACCGTTGTTTTTTAAAAATGTGATTTTTACAAGATTTTACTACTAATTTCGATATGACCCTGTAGCGAACTTCCTGGATCTAAAGGTAATACAGTCAGTTTACGGTATGATTACTTATCGTGTTCCTAACAATTTTTTACAAACACAAGTTGGTGACAGTGTTTTTTTTAAATATGATTTTTTTCAAGATTTTACTACTAATTTCGATATGACCCTGTAGCTCACTTCCTGGATCTATAGGTAATACAGTCAGTTAATGGTATAATTGCTTATCGTGTTCCTAACTATTTTTTACAAACAATAGTTGGTGACAGCGTTGTTTTTCAAAAATGTGATTTTTACAAGATTTTACTACAAATTTCGATATCACCCTGTAGCTCATTTCCTGGATCTTAAGGTAATACAGTCAGTTAAGGGTATGATTACTTATCGTGTTCCTAACTATTTTTTACAAACAAAGGTTGGTGACAGCGTTGTTTTTTAAAAATATGATTTTTACAAGATTTTACTACTAATTTCGATAACACTCTGTAGCTCACTTCCTGGATCTATAGGTATAACAGTCAGTTAATGGTATGATTGCTTATCGTGTGCCTAACTATTTTTTACAAACGAAAGTTGGTGACAGCGTTGTTTTTTAAAAATGTGATTATTACAAGATTTTACTATTAATTTCGAAATCCCCCTGTAGCTCAATTCCTGGATCTAAAGGAAATACTGTCAGTTAACTATATGATTTGTGTTCCTATTTTTTACAAACGAAAGTTGGTGACAGCGTTGTTTTTTAATAATGTGATTTTTACAAGATTTTCCTACTAATTTCGTTATCACCCTGTAGCTCACTTCCTGGATCTATAGGCAATACAGTCAGTTAATGGTATGATTGCTTATCGTGTGCCTATTTTTTACAAACGAAAGTTGGTGACAGCGTTGTTTTTTAAAATGTGATTTTTACAAGATTTTGCTAGTAATTTCGAAATCACCCTGTAGCTCAATTCCTGGATCTAAAGGAAATACAGTCAGTTAACTATATGATTGCCTATCGTGTTCCTAACTATTTTTTACAAACGAAAGTTGGTGACAGCGTTGTTTTTTAAAATGTGATTTTTACAAGATTTTACTACTAATTTCGAAATCACCCTGTAGCTCAATTCCTGGATCTAAAGGAAATACAGTCAGTTAACTGTATGATTGCTTATCGTGTTCCTAACTATTTTTTACAAACGAAAGTTGGTGACAGCGTTGTTTTTTAAAAATGTGATTTTTACAAGATTTTACTATTAATTTCGAAATCCCCCTGTAGCTCAATTCCTGGATCTAAAAGAAACACAGTCAGTTAACTATATGATTTGTGTTTCTATTTTTTACAAACGAAAGTTGGTGACAGCGTTGTTTTTTAATAATGTGATTTTTACAAGATTTTCCTACTAATTTCGATATCACCCTGTAGCTCGCTTCCTGGATCTAAAGGTAATACAGTCAGTTAAGGGCATGATTACTTATCGTGTTCCTAACTATTTTTTACAAACGAAAGTTGGTGACAGCGTTGTTTTTTAAAAATATGATTTTTACAAGATTTTACTACTTATTTCGATAACACCCTGTAGCTCACTTTCTGGATCTTAAGGTAATACAGTCAGTTAAGGGTATGATTACTTATCGTGTTCCTACCCATTTTTTACAAACAAAAGTTGGTGACAGCGTTGTTTTTTAAAAATATGATGTTTACAAGATTTTACTACTAATTTCGATAACACCCTGTAGCTCACTTCCTGGATCTATAGGTATAACAGTCAGTTAATGGTATGATTGCTTATCGTGTGCCTAACTATTTTTTACAAACGAAAGTTGGTGACAGCGTTGTTTTTTAAAAATGTGATTTTTACAAAATTTTACCACTAATTTAGATATCACCCTGTAGCTCACTTCCTGGATCTAAAGGTAATACATTCAGTTAAGGGTATGATTACTTATCGTGTTCCTAACTATTTTTTTCAAACAAAAGTTGGTGACAGCGTTGTTTTTTAAAAATATGATTTTTACAAGATTTTACTACTTATTTCGATAACACCCTGTCCCTTACTTCCAGGATCTATAGGTATAACAGTCAGTTAATAGTATGATTGCTTATCGTGTGCCTAACTATTTTTTTACAAACGAAAGTTGGTGACAGCGTTGTTTTTTAAAAATGTGATTTTTACAAAATTTTACCACTAATATCGATATCATCCTGTAGCGATTAACTAAACTAGAAAGTAGCAATAACGGAGCAGAAACGAGTATAATATAGTAGACAGTCAATTTACATTAGGCTAATAGCATACTCTAAAATTCACGCACTCGGCACCTTTGAACGCAGCCGGTGACGACCGGTGAGGGCGCTGATTTCCCTATTCGTTTGGTAATAGCAGGTAACCACATGAACTGGAATGCTAGCTGTCTTTTTTTTCTTATGCAATAATTTACATAGGAAAAAAGAGAGAGGAAGCGTTTTTGCCTCCATAGTGCAGTGTTGCCGATACTTCATTTAATACAAAATGTCAGGAAAACCCCGGAAAATGTTTGGGAAATGTTCGGAAACATACATTTTCATAAAACTTGCGAAATGTTCGCAAAAACTTGGAAAATGTTCAAAAAACTCGAGAAAAGTTAAAAAAACTTTACAAATGTTCGAAAAAACTCGAGAAATTTTCGAAAAACTCGGAAAATCTTCAAAAAACCTCGGACAATTTTCAGAAAACTTTACAAATATTCGAAAAACCTCGGCAAATGCTCGGAAAACTAGGAAAATTTTCGGAAATCTCGGAAAATGTTCAGAAAAACTAGGAAACTTTTTGGAAAACTGGGGAAATGTTCGGAAAAACACAGAAAATGTTTAAAAAAGTCGAGAAAAGTTTAGAAAAACTTTGTAAAAGTTCAAAAAAACTCGAGAAATTTTCGAAAAACTCGGAAAATGTTTAGAAAAACTCAAAGAATTTTCAGAAAACTTTGAAAATGTTCAAGAAACCTCGGCAAATGCTCGGAAAAACTAGGAAAATTTTCGGAAATCTCGGAAAATGTTCAGAAAAACTAGGAAAATTTTTGGAAAACTGGGGAAATGTTCGGAAAAACACGAAAAATGTTTAAAAAACTCGAGAAAAGTTCAGAAAAACTTTAGAAATGTTCGAAAAAACTCGGGAAATGCTCGGAAAAACTAGGAACATTTTCGGAAATCTAAGAAAGTGTTCAGAAAAACTAGGAAAATTTTTGGAGAACTGAAAATGTTCGAAAAACTCAGCAAATGCTCAAAGAAAACTTGTGTAATGTTTAGAAAAACTCAAAATTTGTACAAAGGCACAAACTTACTCAGTTTAAGACAACTAACTCTATTATAAATATTCTGTTCTCTATCTAGGTCAAAATATTCTACTGTTTCCAGAAATCCCACATATTCCTGACACAAGATTTGTTGTGGAAAATAGACTACCAAGAAAACAAAAAACAATTGGTATATATATAGTAGACATATATATATATATATATATATATATATATATATATATATATATATATATATATTGGAAAAGAACACTTTCACCTGCTACCATCTGAACTCAAACACAATGTCAAAAAAAATTATTTAAAAAAATAAATATGCACTTGGTTACTTAAAAATTATCCAAAATTATAATAAATAAATAGATACTTAACTAGAAACTGGTCTTCAAGAATATTTCATTACTTTTTTTTACTTTTATATATTATTTGTTTTTTTTTTCATTGTGGTAGTATAACTACTTTGCATTTATTTATTTCTACTTTTATTTATTTAATTTTTTTAAACTTTTTTTAGTCTAAAAAACAACACTAAACCAAGAAAAAACTTTTTCCTGAATCCATCAAGTTTGTCACAATTATTATTATTTTTGTTATTTTTTTAACTTTGTAGAATTCCGGTAGAGTATTTTGTTCTGTTATCTGTCTGTCTGTATGCCTGTAACGACCAACGCGCATAACTCAAAAACCGCTAGCCCAATTTTAATTAATTACATTTATGTAGGTACAAAGAAACCATTGCAATGTATATTTCGTGATATATTTACTTACTTAAGGCTATGATGTATAAAACTCATTTCCATGTAAAAAATGTGGCAAATAAATATATTGAAATTGAATTGAATTGATTAAAATTGAAATTGAAAATTGACCCCAAAAACTCGGAAATATTGGAATAAACTCAGGAATTGTTCGAAAACACTCGGAAAAAACTCGACAAATTTCCATAGAAACACGTGAAATGTTCGGAAAACTCGGAAAACGTTTGGAAAAACTCTAGTCTAGACATTTTTTGAGTGAGAGAATTGTCGGAGTAAATCCACCTACTCAATTTATTTTCATCAATCTTAAAAAAAAAACAAATGGCGGAGTTCCCCATTTATCAACCAGTATGTATTAAATACGGAAACTGAAACTTACAAAAATAAACATGACGGCTGCAAAATTTTTCATAAGTATTTATTAATTGATTTGATTCAAACTTGCTACTTTGTGGTGCTTAAGATCACTCAATACAATTTTTAAACTAATTTAAAACAAAATTCATTTGTCAACCGATATCTGTATCAAATTTAAAACTTTGGGGTATATAACGTCGCTGATTTTAATTTAGGATTTTAGAAATTAAGTTGGAACAGGTAAGTGGAGTGGAGCCAAATATCAAACTCAAAAATAGGTAAACAATTTTAAGTTAAACGGTTTTACTGAAATCATTAGCTGTATAAAAAACTAGAAAATTTTATTTTAAGTACACAAACGTGACTTTTAACAGACTAAGGTAAAAGCGTGGGTGCATAAAAAATAGGGTTAAACGATTGTTTAATCAAATAAGAATCACTTGTCTAAAATATTTTAAATGCGCAGTTTAAATTTACGTCTGTTATAAACCTGGTTTGTCTTTCCTGACCTATCACTTTTGATCCCTGATTTTAATTTTTTATCCCTGATTTATCACTTTTGATCCCAGGGATAAACAGTGACACTTTTATCTCTTGTGTTTTTATCCCTAAACAACAAAAAATAATTTGGAGAGGCCCTTGAAAGGAGGCCCAGTTTTATTATTATTTTTTTTTTAATAGGTGGCCCTTTTTGTGGCTTCTAGTTAGTAAGGTCAGAAATGAGTAACTTTATTATTCATATGGTAAGGTTACAAAAAAATAGTCTATTACATAACAAGAGACAAAAAAGAGAGTGACAAATTTCACATGACCGTGAATGTTGTGAACGAGGCGATAGCCGAGTGAAACAACACGCGAGTGTAAGAAAGTTACTTTCTATCGAGTTGTCTGTCTATCATTCATCGCCAGTTATTGTATAGAGTGGTTTATTCAAGACCTTATTGGCTGATTGAATTTTATCTTTGTTTTTTTATGAGTATTTTAAATTTTGCTGTTAGCTAATTATTTCTTTTGACCTTTGTAAATTTTGTGCGAAAAGTACTTTTTCATGTGCAGAAAATTTTTTGTCCATAGGTGAAATCTAACGTTTTCTGAGGATGGTAAAATGGTGTGAAATCCATCATTTTCATGTGTAGTGATAGGAAAAAATATTGCATATGAAGTACTTCTTATAAAAATAATTAACAAACAAAATTTAATTTAATTACTTTGTGCTTTTTTCTATCTTACATTATATTTAGTTCTCTATGCTCAAATAAACGTTCGCTCAAATGTTTGTGTCGCTCTAGACGCTTTTAATGTAAACTATATTATACTCGTTTCTGGTAAAAGCAACACACTTGTTATGGATAGACATAAGACTCGTTCGAACATTTTATGAAAGGAAACCACCCCCTCAACACTGGCAGGGAGGTGTTCCCCCCCCCCTTAAACGTGCTTTTTGACGGTTTTTTGCTAATAACTCGAAAACGGTCAACTTTTCTGAAAATATTCTAAAGATCATTTTGCAAGCGGATAATTATTTATCATTTTGCAATCCTTTACTTTACTAATTCCTACTTTGCAGTCCTCCCTGCTTCCACCCATCGCCCCTTCTGTCATTCCCCTCCACCCTCTTCAAAAACCATATTCGCATAATTTTATCAAATATAGGGCGATTTCAAAAATTATTTCTGTACATGCTATAAGATTTTTTCCAACAACATTACTAGGTTGCAAAAATCTTTATTTTACTATTATAGACCAGCTTTAAAAGAGTGTAATTTTTTAAAATATATTTGGTGATAGCAAGAAAGCGTCTAAAGTTCAATATTTTTTAGTTTTTATAAAAAAATATCCAAGTCTTATACTGGTCGGGCAAATTCAAAGATTTTGGGCTGCTTAAATTCAAAACCATTTTTTAAACTATTTGGCCAAAATTGAAAAGCGATTTTTTGGTTTGCGGTTAAATTTGGGTCCCCTGAAAATATTTCTTTACCTTCCTAGCTCGCGCAGCAATGGGTAGTAAAAGTATTATTTTCGACGATTGAGATTACGCTGAAAATTTGTTATTTGGGTGTATTTTGACGTATCTTACCAATATCGTGTGGCCTATTAAAATGCGTTGTGTGACATTTGTGGCAGCTTAAAGACGTTGCCGCCATTTTGTGACACTGTAATTAGGATAGTGACAATTTGCCAACTTGTGACACGACAAAACCATTGAATAATTAAACAAATATCTGGAAGCAGAACTGTATTTTCCAGCTAGGTAAAACATTGATATGCCCGGTAACTTTTATACAGTGGAGAAGGGGGGGTTCAGAAATAAGAAAATTTTAAGTGCGCCACATTATTTAATACCAATGTTTTACAAAGAAGATCTTAAATAAAATACAGTTCAACCCAAACGTTGCAGCCAAACAATGAAATTCTACTTACTTCCGAGGCTTCCAGAGTATTTGTGTAATAAAAAAAAACAAAAAAAATTGACTAGTAAACAAAATAAAATTTAAAAGATTCCCAAATAAATCAAAATGACAAAACTAGAAGCACTTTACATGTAGATTGACTCCTTTAACAGGTCATAGTGTACCTACATCTGAGTCAGTAGTGTGAGACTCAATTATATAAATGATTGTTAAAAAAAATATATATACTTCCAAAATTATTCCGTCATAGGGGAGATCTGGACCAAATATCCGCTGTCATCATTCTACGCTAAGTAGAATGAGACAGACAGCAACCCAGTCCGAGATCTACCCCATGAGGTAAAACAGTGTAAAGAAACTGCTGAAAAAAAAATATAACCTCATCTCTCTTTTTGTCTCTGCAAAGTTGGTTCACTGGATTGTACAAATAACACAGAAATTTAGTTCATCTTGTATATTTTGATTGTAAAACCTGAGAAAAATACCAAACAAGTCAGGGACAAAATAGCAAGGCACTTTAAATAGGGCCAAAATAGCAAGGCACTTTAAATTTGACAGTAAAATTATCTTAAATAAATGAAATGAAGGAAACAAGTCAATGTAGTAAATATGCCGCAAAACTAGGGTTATGACGTCATACCTTATCTTGCGTTTACAAGAGGTGTTAAATTATACTGTAAAAATTATATTGGAAAAGATTATGTCTAAATTATATTGTGAAAATTATATATGAAAAAAATTATAGTTAAGGCTTGCTCCTACCTTGGTCCTTGATTATTTTATGTATAAATGTGTGTTCTAGTTTGTAAACCTGGAGTTGTCCAGACACCTCCTCACTGCTACTGCTGCTCCTGGTTTGCCCGCGCCTCCCCTAAAGATCCCTTAGCACATGGTACTAGGGCAGCACATGGTTGTAGAAAGGTTGTGGGATTCTTGCCCGAGCGTAGAACCCTGTGGAAAATGAAATGTTTCAGTTTCCTGGAATTCGTCTATTTTGCACGAAGTTCCCCTACACCGAGCAATTTAAATCGAGAACCCCATGTCGACTCAATAAAATAAAGCAGATTTAAGCAGATGAACTAAAATAAACTAACGTACCTTTCCCAGGGTTACAACTGGCTCGTCCGGTTTCCCACCAGCGTCCAGCACCGCGTTCGATGGAATGGACAGGGCTGTAGACAAAGGAGAAAAACAATATATAGTTTTTATCCAACACGTGGTTAAAAGCAAAATATAAAAACGCCAAAAATTCCCCACGTCTTTTGTCAAAAAAAAGTACATTTCACACGTAAAATAATTACAATTTGGGAGGCAAATATTATCTTGAAGAGTCCTCAAATAATAAAAAAATAAAAATAATAAAATCGAACTTACCAATGCTCTTCCCCGTACAAATGGCGTAGGCCGACTTAAATCCCCTCAAAAGGGTTCGAGCGTCACTCTAGATTACCCTAGACACGACGGACTCACTTCTACAGTTTCTGGGATATCTCCTACAATCGCTGCAGTGCCAATCACCAAAAACAAAGGCGATCCCAGAAACTGTTGTCGACCCAGCCAAAATTCGTTAGCAAGAGACCAGGCACTCCGTCGAGAATACAAAAAATGAAGTGGCCGGAAACCGTTTTGTAAATGACAGTAAAACGACACGACTGGAAGAAAAGACCCGCGGTTTTCAAACTAACCAATGAGGAAATACAGCAATAGTTCCATACCGGTATATAGGGGCCAGCACCGACCAAGGGGACATTGAAATTAGGTAAAACGCGCATTGAGGTGTTGTCGGATCTATTTCCACGGTTGCAATTTTTATAACAAGGACGTCGAGACACCCTCCATACATAGACCGAACATTTGCTTACCGGACCCTTGCCGACATAGCAAGTAGAAGGAAAATAACCAGACGGACTATAAGAAGCTCAGCATTGAAACCATCAACTGTAAAATCAATTACTGGAGATCAGAACTTGCATCAAACCCAGAAATATTCGAACACTCAATCAATTCCCATATGAGTAAACCTATACTAAGTGTAGAATTTAGTTGTACTTTAGTTACAGTTTTAGTCAAAAGTTTCCTTTGCTCTTTATAAATGTTTTCTCTAATATTCATATGGTTTAACGCCATTTTTCACATTTCTACAGTAACAAAGTTGTTTCTGAACCTGAACCTAAAAATACACACTGAACTACTGCTAAGAAGCTCGGCACAAGAGTGTTCAGATGTTAACTCACACGATTTCGTTTATTCTTTAGTCTTGGTTTTTATCCCTCGTTTATCTCCCATTTACAAAAGTGCACGACTCGTATTTATTCCATCCTCTCCCTATCAAATTAATAAAGATATCAAAGTGGGCGGAGCCTCGGTTGTTACTGGTGGACCTAAATATGTTTTCGTGCTGTCACAACTAGCTATGAGGTTCGGATTGTCCCAATATCCTCGAAAATATACGTAAGGGAATGAAATGTTCATCCAAATGTTTCCTTCCTGTTACTAAAACCATTTGTGATGCGGCAACGCCGCCCTTCCCCAGCAATACAGCTGTTTAATTTCGTCAACGTCAAAAAGAATCATGAAATTTTACGGATAAACAAAACAACCAAAAGTTTTTATGTGATTTTCCCGAAACCTGTGATCCTAAATTCCAATTACGATGTCCAGATAATCCGGTGTGCGTAGTGTCCACAGTAATTCGATGGAATGTCTCCTTTGTAAGGTAACTTTTTGGACACTATATAACCTCCAAACCTAGCTCTATAAAATACCCTTAATTTGTGTACAGAAAGACGAGTCAAAGAGCCTTGGTTATTTACCTAAATAAACAAATATGTAACGTTGCCTTAAACGTAAAAATGACACGTTACATAATCCCCCCCCAACTTCAAGACGATTAACCTAAAAAGGTTAATCGGAGAGGTCCGCTGCAGACTTAAGGTCTTTGGCATGCCAACTCCCTGGCAGTACTTTACCCGATGGTTCCTGAAGCTCAAATATCCATGGAGGGTTCGAGCGTCACTCTAGATTACCCTAGACACGACGGACTCACTTCTACAGTTTCTGGGATATCTCCTACAATCGCTGCAGTGCCAAGGTTGTAGTTGTATTTTAGTTACAGTTTTAGTCAAAAGTTTCCTTTGCTCTTTATAAATGTTTTCTCTAATATTCATATGGTTTAACGCCATTTTTGTAAAATATTTCTACAGTAATAAAGTTGTTTCTGAACCTGAACCTAAAAATACACACTGAACTACTGCTAAGAAGCTCGGCACAAGAGTGTTCAGATGTTAACTCACACGATTTCGTTTATTCTTTTAGTCTTGGTTTTTATCCCTCGTTCATCTCCCATTTACAAATGTGCATAACTCGTATTTATTTTATCCTTTCCCTATTAAATTCATAAAGATATCAAAGTGGGCGGAGCCTCGGTTGTTACTGGTCAAACCGTGAACCTAAATATGTTTTCGTGCTATCAAAACTAGCTAATCCGTGAAGGATATGGGGTTCGGATTGTCCCAATATCCTCGAAAATAAACATAAGCGAATGAACTGTTCATCTAAATGTTTCCTCCCTGTTACTGAAACCATTTGTGATGCGGCAACGCCGCCATTCCCCAGCAGAATCGCTGTTCATTGTCATGACAGTCAACGAAAACTATGAAATTTCAGATAAACAAAACAGTCAAATGTTTTTATGTGATTTTCCCGAAACCTGTGATCTTAAATTCCAATTACGATGTCCAGATAATACGGTGTGCGTAGTGTCCACAGTAATTCGATGGAATGTCTCCTTTATAAGGTAACTTTTTGGACACTATATAACCTCCAAACCTAGCTCTATAAAATACCCTTAATTTGTGTACAGAAAGATGAGTCAAAGAGCCTTGATTATTTACCTAAATAAACAAATATGTAACGTTGCCTTAAACGTAAAAATGACACGTTACATAATCCCCCCAACTTCAAGACGATTAACCTAAAAAGGTTAATCGGAGAGGTCCGCTGCCGACTTAAGGTCTTTGGCATGCCAGCTCCCTGGTAGTACTTTACCCGATGGTTCCTGAAGCTTAAATATCCATGGAGAAATTTTATTCCTAATCACATAAGGACCAACGAATTTCGGTGCTAACTTCTTCGAGAAAAACTTCGCAGCATCTGACAACACATAATTCTTCTTCCAAACACGCTGACCCACAACAAAGTTGGGTACCCTTGTACGCAAATTATACTGAACTACGTTTTTCTCTCCAGCCACCTCTAACCTTCTCTTAACATTAGCATAGAGCTTCCGGAAACCTTCGTTCTTACTTTCAGCTGCGGATTGTACACCATTCTCTTCAGATAACAAAACTGGGTTGGAGTAATCTTTTCCTGACAAACACATATTCCTACCAAAATTAACAAAGAAAGGAGACATCCTGGTTGTCTCATGGGTTGCAGTACGAATCGCGCAGGCAAGTTTATGTATTTGTTCGTCCCACTTCCTGTGGTTGTCTTTCACATAACAACATAACATGGTTTTTAACGTACGATTCGTCCTTTCTGTTGGATTTGCTCTGGGGTGATAATACGGATTATACTGAATTTTAACCTGATAACTCTCAGCAAAACGCTTAAACTCATTACTTTTGTACTGAGGGCCATTATCACAAAGTATCAAATGGTGTACTCCGAAGACCATAAATACTTGCTCCTCAAGATGCTTGACAACAGCTTGAGTAGGGGCTGTTCGCATTGGAAAAACTAAGAAAAACTTACTCAAGTAGTCCGTAACGACGAGAATTCAGCTAGAATTACCCTTTGTCGAACGAGGTAAAGGTCCACATAAATCCGTCGAAATAATTTCCCAAGGACGAGTTGGTTTTGGGTGAGATATCATCTGATCAGATACACCTTGTGTATCACCTTTATGAGCTGCACAGACAAAGCATTTCTTTACAAAAGTTGCCACGTCCTGGCGCATTTTTGGCCAGTAATATTTTTCTGCCAGTCTGTGGAAGGTTTTATACACACCCATGTGTCCTGCGGTAGGAGGATCGTGAGCTTCTCCAATAATTCTACGCCTATGATCTTTGGGGACTACCTCTTTCCAATATTCGTTAGATGGTGAAAGTTGAGGATATTCTTGTTTGACATATTTATACAACTTATTATCAGTGTATCTCCAATTCATAAATTTTAACGGTGATTCTACGACCCTCTTTACCATCTTTTGGTACCATCGATCTTTAATTGCTGTTGAAACATCTCTGGGCTGCGAAATTGTATCAATTATAGGTACTGCACGAGACAACATGTCCGGGACAACTAAATCTTTCCCTTTCCGATGGATTACTTCAAAATCATATTGCTGCAGTTTTACAGACCAACGAGCAAGTCTTCCACTGGGCTCTTTCAAGCTATGAAGCCATTTTAAGCTAAAATGATCTGTGATGACCTTAAATGAGATTTCCTCAATATAAGGCCGGAGCTTCTCTATCGCCCAAACCAATGCCAAACATTCTCGCTCGGTGGTCGTGTAAACACGTTCTTGCTTAGTCAAAGATCGACTCAAATAGCATATGACCTTGTCTCCCTCAGGATAAGGTTGCGTTAAACAAGCTCCTATTCCATATCCTGATGCATCTGTTTGAATGACAAATTCTTTGGTATAATCTGGACATGTAAGAATCGGTGCAGTCACTAAAAGTTCCTTAATCTTAATAAATGCTTTTTCGCAGTCTGGAGTCCAATCGAACTTTTGATTTTTCTTAGTCAGAGCTGTAATTGGAGCTATTATCGCTGAAAAATTGTCTATGAAACGTCTATACCAGGAAATTGTACCTACAACTCTACGAACTTCTCTGACAGTTCTTGGCCTCTGGAGCTCTAACATGGCTCTAATTTTATTAGGGTCAACTCGGATGCCTCGACGGTCCACTACGAAACCTAAATAAGTTATTTCTGGCCTACACAGTTGGCATTTCTCCCAACTTACCGTTATCTTTGCATTCTTCGTAGGACTTCCTCAAGAATTCTAAGATGTTCAGAAAAGCTCTGTGTGACAATTAAGAGGTCATCGAGATATACGTACACGTAGGGGTCTAAATCGTTCCCTATGATGGTATCTATGAGTCTCTGCCAAGTTGCAGGTGCATTATGAAGACCAAATGGTAAACGCTTAAATTGGAAGAGACCTCGTCGACAGATGAATGCTGTTAGTGGCTTTGATGATTCTTCCATTGGTACTTGCCAATAAGCGCTTTTGATATCTAAAGTTGACAAGTACTTAGCATCTTTCAACTTTTCAAGAGTCTCGGATACGAGTGGTAAAGGATAACTATCACGCGCCGTCACTGAGTTCAATTTGCGGTAGTCTACACAGAAACGATATTTCTTTGTGTTTTTCTTTTGTACCATTACCACTGGTGAAGCCCATGAACTACTACTACGTTCTATCACATCCTTTTTCAGCATTTCGTCGATTTCGTCATCAATAAGTTTCTGAATGACCGGTGAGACCTTATATGAACGTTGTCTTATCGGTGCTGCATCTGTTGTAATCTTATGCTCTACCCTGTCTGTACATCCTAGTGAGTCACCCATAATAGTCTTATATTTATCGACCAATTCCTCTAGTCGTTCTGATTCATAAGGCGTAAGAGTAGTTTGTTGGTATGTTTCTAAAGAACAAATCACATCTTTATTATCGGCAAAGTGCCACTCATTAGTACTTAAGTTCGGTACTATCCCCATCGAAATCCAAAAATCTAATCCTAAAATCAAAGTGTGCGGCAACTCAGGAACGACGACGACCTCTATTAACCTAAATTTATCCTGAACTCGCATAGGAAGCTGCACTGTCCCAATAATACTCGTGCTTTGACCATTTGCCACCATACAACTCGTCTTCTTCGTCGTATCCAGTGAAAAACCAAACCTGATTCCCTAAAAAGGTACGTGAAGCCCCGGAATCCATAAACCTAATAACTTATTTCCGAGCACATCCACTTCTAAATAAGGTCTCTCATCTTTACGAGCATGACTTATCACATAATCTAAGACGTTCGTTAGCCTATCGGTCGATGCTTGTTCAGGCTGACTCGAAGGTCGACCACCTACGAGCGCCTGGGTCCGTTTCCCTGACGATTACAATTTCGACATTCTCTGACTGTTACCCCTGCTTGACCACACGAATAGCACTGCTTGCCTCTAGGTAATGCGCACCCGATCGCCATGTGCCCTGTTTGGTTGCATCTGTAACAAACAACGTCCCTGTTCGCCATACCAGACCTAGCACCTTGTGGTGGTTGTCTATCTCTGTCATTTACACTAGCCTGACCACTAGCTGGTTGTTGTCTCTCTCTATCAGCTCTAGCAGCGAAACTGCTCGCTGGCTGCTGCCTATCTCTGTTAAATCTATTATCAGGAATATTCAAATTCTGTTGATTTGATGTCCCGGCACCTGATATTTGAATTGCATCAACCCCTGTTGGAAAATCGTCAAAATCGCTCTCTACGTCAACGTAGGCCAAGTCAGGTTCAATAGATTGGTTTCTTCCAGGAGTAAAGTTCTCCTCCTCTAACCCATATCTCTGGTCTATTCTACGACACAAATCTTTTAAATGTGATAGGCTATTGACCTCAGTAGCAATCAACCCTTTCTTATAAATGTCCGCGATATTTCTGAAGACGATAGCTAATTTCGCCTCTTCGGAAACAGGACAACCAAGTCTTTGGAAATATGTGTTCATGACAGCAATATAGGTCCCTATAGACTCTCCAGGGCCTTGTTTACGTTTTTGAATTTCCTTCAATAGCTTCTCGCCATATGAAGAAGGAAGATATTCTGCCATGAACCTTTGTTCCAGCTGTTCCCATGTATGGACTTCTCTACGTACATCTTTGTAAAAAGTATAAGCTGACTTTTCAAAAAGATCAATGCCCGAATTCAGTAACACCTTTTTGCTAACTCCTCTAGCCTGACTCAACTCGTCCACTCTCTCAAAAAATGCGGTGACGGAGATTGTACCTCTCTCGCCTGTAAACTTCCACTTATGCGGAGGTACAGGTGCAACATGATATGAAGTACCAGGATCACTTGACATTGGTACTGGCGACGAACATGAAAATGGTCGTGACTGAGCAATTGGTGCAATGCTACTTTGGAGGGCAGCTAAACTCAAAGGAACGGTAGACGGTTGTTGATAATGAAAAGCTGCTGCACGGTCATTCTGAATTAGCATTGAGGGTGGTGCCTGTATTGGTGCTTGAGTTGGGTTCGCTAGCACTTGCATTTGCACTGGAGCAATGACCGACGGTTGGTTCGTGGGCTGTTGAGCTGTTCTTTGTGTGCTTGAGAGCTGTGGTTGCGGGAAATGAGACTGGTTTAGTGTGTTGCCAGCATTTGTCGAGTGGTCTGAGCTTTGACTCGTTGATTGGGTTTCAGATGCTTCATCATCATCTGAGGTAACGCCAACTCTTAGTAAATCTGTTGCTTGGCTCTGCAACCTCCCAATCAAACTCAAGGTTTCCGCAACCAGTATGCCTTTGGTTTGACTTTCTTCAAAGTTAGACGGATTCATGTTATTTATCCTGGCTAACACATGTTCCAACCTTACAGCGATTTTCCTAAACTCTCCCCCTTTGCTCGTACCAGAGAACTTCTCTACCAGCGGTACTAGACTATCTAGCTTCTTCATGCAGCTAAAAGCATCCTGGCCAAATTTAAAGGGATACGGAGGGTATCTCATACTTGCATCAGTCTTTTCTCTTTGTTTGATCAACATAAGCTGTTGTTTCATCTCTTCCACTGATCAGAGATTAATTCGTCCTTGACTAAGTACCTTACGTCAGACAACCGACTCAAAGAAATAGCCATAGTGCCTTTTATCTTCAAACTTTAAACTTTAATTAAAACTGTTAATTATACCTCCCAATTATAAAAACTAAACCACGCAATAACAAACACAAAGTTCACTTTAAACTCACTAGTGAAAATCACTATAAATTTTCTCACAAATGTAGAAAATATAAAACTTAAATACGGGCAGACGCGAACAAAACCGAAAAACACCGGAGCAGTAAAAAAATAAAATTTATTTGCATTTAAAAATGTAATCATAATTTATGTTAAGTATTTGTACAACCCACTATGACGTCCAACCTTGCAGAGAGAAATAACTACTAAATCCTAAATTAGAATTAACAAGTAGCCATAAAAAAAAAGTTAAAAAATAAAAGAGAGACAAGAGCTTTGGCAGTGTTTAGGTCTTATGTTCCACTCCTGCGTGAGTAAAATCAAAAAAAAATAATTGCGCTTATCCTAGCTGAACTGGATTTAAATTAAAGTTAAGTGATGTTTGTTTACCTCAGCAACCGAATAGGTAAATTTATCCCTAAATGGAACGTACAACAGACTACCTATAACAAAAAAAATCCCAAAGCTGTTGTACACAGTTAACGCTAGGGTATACTCCTGCTATTGCAGAACGGCTCCACTAATAAACTCCTCAAAAAAAACCCAAATCGCCGTATACAATGATTTTTCTAAAAAGAATAAATCAAAACCCACTTTAACCTGCTTACCTACTCTGAGTTTACACGAAACATGCATTGCTTAAGGTCACATCATCCCTTAATATATAAGTGAACGCAATAAACATCGGAACAGATGTTCATGTTATAGAAATCGTAAAATATGCTCAATTAAAAAAAAAACCGCTCGCTGAAATTGCGTCGAATTAGACTAGTAAGGATGTTGTGTGTAATTAAAAAAAATTTAAAGAAAATTAAAAAAAAAAATTACCGATGGTAATAAAAAATTATACAAATAACGTCTTGGTAGGACTGCAACTCTCTAATAATTGTTAAAATGAAATTCCCAAAATTTTACCTAAATTGATGCAAACCATGGTCAAGAAGACCCTAGGATCGTACCGAAAGGTGCCAAAAAAAAAATTCAAAAAAAATTTTACTCTACCCTGGTTTGGAGTAGGGAGGAAAAAAGTTAAAACAAATGATGATAGGTTTGTGAAAACGCGAGGGTTCGAAATGAAATTATATTTTAATTCAGAAAAAAAAAATTAAATAAACTGGTAGAACCATTGTAGGGACAAGGTACTACTATGCACCAAGGAAAAAATGTCCAACAAGAAAATCAAGTTTCCCTTTAAAAAAAAAAATATTTAAAGAAAAATAATTTAAAAAATATTTTCAAAAAAAATTAAAAATGTTTAAGTGGGGTTGCAGCTCCTATTAGTGAACCTTAAAAAAATTTAATAAAATCAACACCAGAAAAATCTTATTCGAGTTGTCATGCAACAGTTTTTGTTCTTTTCCTTAAAAAAAACAGTTGTCAATTCCCTTTCCTCTCCCAAAACTGTGGCAATGTGAAAAGTAAATGAGCTAGAAAAATTAATTTACTATACAAAAAAAATGTTGAAAATTAGATTTACTTAAGAATCATAAGGTATAAAAATCGTAATTGCAAAAAAACCAATCAGTTTAGGAAAAGTTTAAAAAAATATTTATGTTACAAAAAAACAAACGATGTTAGTATATTTGTTTAAAATTATTACTAAAGAAACAAACAACGTGAGTACTCATTTACTGTACCACTATAATAATGTGAACCTAAGTTTTAAACTTTGCACTCAACCCCGTAAAGAATTATCTTGTGTGCACTTTCAAAAAAACAAATATGGAAACAATTTCAAGGTTCACCTATAAGAACGTTGTAAAACTAAATCTGCCTACTCAAGTGTCTTTACACACAACATCTAATCAAAAAAAAGTTACTGCTTAATGCATTCTCAGATCCTTATTCTCGGTGTTCACGAGATATAAAATTAAGTTGGGCCCTTTCCACAACTATCAGTCAAAGCAAAACTACCAAATGTCCAAGGGCTAATGAGACCCCATCACCTACAAATGATATTTTGAAATGAATCAGTTGGGAATTATCCTGCGTAAAAACCAGAGAACAAAATCAAGAACCAAAAACTATTACATTAATTTTAAAAGAGCATAATAAAACTCCCGGCCCCAATTAAACTTTTGTTATCTCAACAAAACTCGGCCTAAACCTAAAAAAAACTTTTTATTAGACATTTCCCCTATTTCCTAAGTATAATGTCAATAAACCCAAAAACTTGTGATTTCCATTCCAATCCCATCTGGACCCTATATATTTTCCAAGCGGTTAAACACCCACAGGCGAAACAATATCTTATTTCAAAGAAAGGGTAAGGATATTTTGAAGCACCCTGTGAAAATAGGACACTATTATGAGAAATTGTTCAGATCAGTGTTCTTCCTAATTTTTAACCTAAATATATCTAGTTCCCTCATGTGCATGTTACTATTTTAATTTCTATCATAACTAAACAGATCACAAAAATTGTCTTTCTCCGCAAATCTGCAAGGTCCTGGAAGATGTGAGATTCAGCCTGTAGGCCAAATTTGGATGTATTTTAATTTAGCGAAAACCGAAGTTGCGAAATCCTAAAAATATTAGCAGGAAGTCCTCGTTCCTCGATTTCTACACTCCGAACCAAACATTCTTTCCATTTCCACCCAGCTCGCGGGAGGAAAACCCCTAATTATTGCAATACAAAAGGTACTACTATCATATTATGCATAACAAAAAAAGTATATGCCCTCATCATTGTTTAGTCGCATCAAAAAAAACCTATTGTTTTTAAATTTATTCTTAGGTTGAAATCATTTTTAGAAATCAATGATCTTAAATTTATTGTTTAACCTGAACACTTTCCCATTTATTCCACAAAAGTGTATTGTAATTTAAAAATTTGCTTCATTATTTGAGGTCACCAGTATGAAATTATTTTAAAATTAAAAAAAAGTGAAATAAAAAAAATTATTTCCCAATTGTTTACAACTTCCAAGTTTTCATCCCTAAATACCTAGGTACTTTCTTAGTCTAACACCCTCCATCGTTATCCAACATAACGCTTTAATTTCAGAAGCAACAAAACGAAGATTAAGTGAAAAAGCTAAGCAAGTAAGTTGGAAGTTGCTTTACAATGGGCGCAGATGTAAGGCCCCCTCAAGTACACGCCACTGTCCTGAAATGCAAACTAACTAAAAAACTGAAGACTAGCATATCTGCCGTCAAACAACATTTGGCATAAAATTAAAATAATTCCATATCATACCAGTATCCTCCAAAAACAAAACGTTTTTCATTATATAAGACCCAAACACTTAACCAATAAATCTTGTTATTTAAAATTATGATTCGGTAAGTAAAAAGATTTATTTATTCCTGCCTGATCAACTAAGACAAAAAAAGTTCACCTTTTGTAACTCAATAAATTCCTGTTTGGTCCCCCAAAAAAAAATATAACCTGTCTGGTCACCCTTTAAAACTACGACCACTATACAAACCGTTTTGACCAAAACAAGAATTCGAGAAGTTATGTTAACAGAAAGGAAATAATCTTTTACGAAAAATTAAATTATTTAAAAAAAGAAGCAAAATTTGGAAATATTTTTACCAATTACCCCCGCCTAGCATTTATATTTAGTTGAAAGTCTCTTTTAAATTCACTGACCAATTTTCGGCCTCAAAATGACATTACTTAAGAAATTCCTAAACTTTACAAATGAACTAAAAAAACCAAAAAAAAAACTTATATCTATATCTGTCTCAGTTAAACATTTCTTTTGTGGTATTATATCTAGTTGGGCTTCAAATTCATTTTCTCTGTATTCAATCTGGAGCAGGCAAAATTTCTCAAGGCTCAAACATAAATGTTTGCTCTCCAATGGCCATGACCAAGCTATGACCTGAACGCAGAAAAAAAATACAGAAAAAAATAATTGTGAACCAGAAAACTTTAATTGATAGAAATACCCGTAGGTCATTTTTAAAAAAAATGCACTCCAAAGCCCAACGCTGTATTTTCTACCAAAAAAATTTGACCAGTCACAAAAACACAACTAGACAACTAAACTGGCAACCAAAGACCTAAAAAAAACTGCTCCAAAAAAAAATACCCCAAAAAAAATGTTAACTGGACTTTTGGCATTGATCTTCAGCCAAGGTGTCACTCTAGGGATTTTAGCCTTGTGTTTCCTAACCTCCCGAGCCGACACTAGTAGTAGTACCCTCCTCTGACCCGATGTAACTGAGTGACGTAAGTTCTTGATTGTCATCAACAGTTACCACCAAAAAAAAACAAGAAAAGAAAATGACAAAGCAAAATAAACTCATTTTCCTTTTCTTTTATTACTAATTAATACTTTCAACTAAACAAAGCTACCAGCTGTTAAGCTATATTTACTTTAAAACAACTCAGCCAAGAAAAATTTGTGTGAAACCCTGTAAAAATATTCCAATTTCCAAGTGGTGATATCCCACAAAAAATTTAAATCACCAAAAAAAATAACTTGTTGACCTAAATAAATTGACTGCACTAAAAAATAATCTGTGAACCAATTTCTATCTTATCACAAGCAGGAAATAAAATATAAATAAATAAACCTGCAGAAAAAAAATTGTTAGAAAAAACACAGTACCTATGTCATATATTTAAAACATAAAAAAGACCATGTTTGGAGGTCCATCCACCTATAAATCAACAAAAAAATTGAAGTAAATTTACATTACTTTTATTTTTCTTTAAAAAAAATTTAAAAAATCAAAACATGTTCTTCATACAAAAAAAAACTTTAAAGACATGAGTTGGACTCCGGTTAATAAAAACTCCTATGTTTTTTTTATCCACTTATTCTTCCTTAATAAATAAAAATTAATATTTTATTTTCCAAGAAAAAACTTGTGAAGATAAGCTAACAAAAAACTATGAGGATCAACAGAGCAACAACGAATTTCAAGTCAAAGCTTAAATTACCAAAAAAATATTTAAAAAGTGTTATTTCCAAAAACCAATGATCTTGTTTTTCATTAAAAAAATGATTGGGTGTCAAAAAACACCGACAGCCACTGAAAGCTTTTAACCTGGCTTTGGCTGTAACACAAAAAAAAATTTTTTAAAAAAAATTCCAAAAAATTCAAAAAAGTTTTTTCTTTTTTTTCCAAATTAAAAAAAAAGAACAAAAAAAATTACATCAGATGTTAAAAAAAAACTAGCCAAAACACACGTAGGGCGCAAATTTGTGGCCTATTAAAATGCGTTGTGTGACATTTGTGGCAGCTTAAAGACGTTGCCGCCATTTTGTGACACTGTAATTAGGATAGTGACAATTTGCCAACTTGTGACACGACAAAACCATTGAATAATTAAACAAATATCTGGAAGCAGAACTGTATTTTCCAGCTAGGTAAAACATTGATATGCCCGGTAACTTTTATACAGTGAAGTGAAGTTCAGAAATAAGAAAATTTTAAGTGCGCCACATTATTTAATACCAATGTTTTACAAAGAAGATCTTAAATAAAATACAGTTCAACCCAAACGTTGCAGCCAAACAATGAAATTCTACTTACTTCCGAGGCTTCCAGAGTATTTGTGTAATAAAAAAAACCAAAAAAAAATTTACTAGTAAACAAAATAAAATTTAAAAGATTCCCAAATGAATCAAAATGACAAAACTAGAAGCACTTTACAGGTAGATGGACTCCTTTAACAGGTCATAGTGTACCTACATCTGAGTCAGTAGTGTGAGACTCAATTATATAAATGATTGTTAAAAAAAAATATATATACTTCCAAAATTATTCCGTCATAGGGGAGATCTGGACCAAATATCCGCTGTCATCATTCTTCGCTAGGTAGAATGAGACAGACAGCAACCCAGTCCGAGATCTACCCGATGAGGTAAAACAGTGTAAAGAAACTGCTGAAAAAAAAATATAACCTCATCTCTCTTTTTGTCTCTGCAAAGTTGGTTCACTGGATTGTACAAATAACACAGAAATTTAGTTCATCTTGTATATTTTGATTGTAAAACCTGAGAAAAATACCAAACAAGTCAGGGACAAAATAGCAAGGCACTTTAAATAGGGCCAAAATAGCAAGGCACTTTAAATTTGACATTAAAATTATCTTAAATAAATGAAATGAAGGAAACAAGTCAATGTAGTAAATATGCCGCAAAACTAGGGTTATGACGTCATACCTTATCTTGCGTTTACAAGAGGTGTTAAATTATACTGTAAAAATTATATTGGAAAAGATTATGTCTAAATTATATTGTGAAAATTATATATGAAAAAAAATATAGTTAAGGCTTGCTCCTACCTTGGTCCTTGATTATTTTATGTATAAATGTGTGTTCTAGTTTGTAAACCTGGAGTTGTCCAGACACCTCCTCACTGCTACTGCTGCTCCTGGTTTGCCCGCGCCTCCCCTAAAGATATAATGTTTCAGTTTCCTGGAATTCGTCTATTTTGCACGAAGTTCCCCTACACCGAGCAATTTAAATCGAGAACCCCATGTCGACTCAATAAAATAAAGCAGATTTAAGCAGATGAACTAAAATAAACTAACGTACCTTTCCCAGGGTTACAACTGGCTCGTCCGGCTTCCCACCAGCGTCCAGCACCGCTGTCGATGGAATGGACAGGGCTGTAGACAAAGGAGAAAAACAATATATAGTTTTTATCCAACACGTGGTTAAAAGAAAAATATAAAAACGCCAAAAATTCCCCATGTCTTTTGTCAAAAAAAAAGTACATTTCACACGAAAAATAATTACAATTTGGGAGGCAAATATTATCTTGAAGAGTCCTCAAATAATAAAAAAATAAAAAAATAAAATCGAACTTACCAATGCTCTTCCCCGTACAAATGGCGTAGGCCGACTTAAATCCCCTCAAAAGGGTTCGAGCGTCACTCTAGATTATCCTAGACACGACGAACTCACTTCTACAGTTTCTGGGATATCTCCTACAATCGCTGCAGTGCCAATCACCAAAAACAAAGGCGATCCCAGAAACTGTTGTCGACCCAGCCAAAATTCGTTAGCAAGAGACCAGGCACTCCGTCGAGAATACAAAAAATGAAGTGGCCGGAAACCGTTTTGTAAATGACAGTAAAACGACACGACTGGAAGAAAAGACCCGCGGTTTTCAAACTAACCAATGAGGAAATACAGCAATAGTTCCATACCGGTATATAGGGGCCAGCACCGACCAAGGGGACATTGAAATTAGGTAAAACGCGCATTGAGGTGTTGTCGGATCTATTTCCACGGTTGAAATTTTTATAACAAGGACGTCGAGACACCCTCCATACATAGACCGAACATTTGCTTACCGGACCCTTGCCGACATAGCAAGTAGAAGGAAAATAACCAGACGGACTATAAGAAGCTCAGCATTGAAACCATCAACTGTAAAATCAATTACTGGAGATCAGAACTTGCATCAAACCCAGAAATATTCGAACACTCAATCAATTCCCATATGAGTAAAGCTATACTAAGTGTAGAATTTAGTTGTACTTTAGTTACAGTTTTAGTCAAAATTTTCCTTTGCTCTTTATAAATGTTTTCTCTAATATTCATATGGTTTAACGCCATTTTTGTAAAACATTTCTACAGTAATAAAGTTGTTTCTGAACCTGAACCTAAAAATACACACTGAACTACTGCTAAGAAGCTCGGCACAAGAGTGTTCAGATGTTAACTCACACGATTTCGTTTATTCTTTTAGTCTTGGTTTTTATCCCTCGTTTATCTCCCATTTACAAAAGTGCACGACTCGTATTTATTCCATCCTCACCCTATCAAATTAATAAAGATATCAAAGTGGGCGGAGCCTCGGTTGTTACTGGTCAAACCGTGGACCTAAATATGTTTTCGTGCTGTCACAACTAGCTATGAGGTTCGGATTGTCCCAATATCCTCGAAAATAAACGTAAGGGAATGAAATGTTCATCCAAATGTTTCCTTCCTGTTACTAAAACCATTTGTGATGCGGCAACGCCGCCCTTCCCCAGCAGTACAGCTGTTTAATTTCGTCAACGTCAAAAATAATCATGAAATTTTACGGATAAACAAAACAACCAAAAGTTTTTATGTGATTTTCCCGAAACCTGTGATCCTAAATTCCAATTACGATGTCCAGATAATACGGTGTGCGTAGTGTCCACAGTAATTCGATGGAATGCCTCCTTTTAAGGTAACTTCCTAGACACTATATAACCTCCAAACCTAGCTCTATAAAATACCCTTAATTTGTGTACAGGAAGACGAGTCAAAGAGCCTTGATTATTTACCTAAATAAACAAATATGTAACGTTGTCTTAAACGTAAAAATGACACGTTACAATCGTCGTGATGTCTGCCTGTGTGTGTGCGTATGCCTCTCCGTCACACGATAGCTCCTAAACCACTAAACCGATTTTCATAAGTTTCAGGTAAAATAGTGTTCGACACTCATGAGTTGATCAGGTTTTGATCAAATTACATTAATGCTAATGACAGTTTTCTGATAATTAAAATTTTTTATTAATTAAACACTTAAGTAGTCGCTACGGTGTAAAAAGTGCGCCACTCGATCTAAAAACCATCCAACGTCTTTTTTCCCCTTTCTTCTTGGGCATATATTATGGAAATTAAAGATATTTTTGACTATTTATTGTATTTTAGAAATTATTAGTCTATATATACCGGATGCGCCAAAAAAAACCGGACAATTTTTTTTCAATATAACTTTTGAACTATATCATCGATTTTAATGGGACAAACTGCACTTGGCAGAGAATTATATTATATTTTATCTAAATATCTTTTTCGGTCCGCCATATTAAAATCCAAGATGGCGGTCGAAATTAAATTGCACCCCTCAAAGATGCTCGTTTATTCTTGTATTGTCCGGTTTTTTTTAAATATATATATATATATATATATATATATATATATATATATATATATAGACAATTATTTCTATGTCCAAAACGTAAACGCCTAAGCCGAAACAAACGAGTTAGTGCAAGCGCTGTAGGTAGTTGAGTATGCAAAATATGACGACCGCAGTTTGACAATGGATTCTAGCTGACAAAAGGTCGCAGATTAACGATCTGGATGTTTCCAAGCCAGGTTTTGGTCCAATTTTTTTATCCCTCCTTCTCTTATAGCCGTGTTCGAATTTCTGAAAATTTAACTAAGTTGACGCCTTAAAGCCACAATGACAGAGAAATTAATCAAAAATGTGTAAAATCCAACCTAAATATAAAATTTTATTAGTTTGTAAAATGTTAGATGCAAAAACCCCCCCGACCCCCAAAAACCTGAGATTTTGAGGTTTGCTTCAAATTTTCTGAAAACTAAGCTTCTTAGGGAAAAATATGTAATTACCTTTATTATAGACAATAAAATTTGCTTTTTAACGGTCTATTACACAGTGAGGTAAGACCAATAACAAAGTCTTTAGCGGCGTCCGTTAATTGAGGTGATATAAAAATATGAAAAAAAGAAACATGTTTATCACATGATTTAACCGATTTTCTTGAAAACTAAGCTATCCATCAAAAATTGTGTCCTATAGTCAATTGTAGACAATGAAATTTCCTCCAAAACGATGTATAAGAAAATAAGATTGCTTTTATCTATATCAATTTAGGGTCGTCCGTAAATTACATCAATTTTGAAAAATCACTAAACTAAGCTTCTTGGGAAAAAAAATATTTTACACTTTATTGTAGAAAATAAAATTATCTTTTTAACTATCTATAAGCTAGCGCAGAGTAATACCAAACTTTCCAGCGGCGTCCATTTGTTGAGAAAATGTTTAAAAAATTAAAAAACCACATGTTTTTCACATGTTTTACCCGATTATCTTAAAAACTAAGCCTTCTGTCAAAAATCATGTTATATAGTAGATTGTAGACAATAAAATTTTCTTTTAACTGCTGTGTGACAAAGTAAGAGTTAGCTTTAAATTAAAACTTCACAGGCGTCCGTAAATAAAATCAATTTTTACAAATCACCAAATAAATTAATTTTTTTACAGGTTTTATCCAATTTCCTTAAAAACTAAGCCCAATTGAAAAAAATATGTTCTAAACTTTATTGAAGAAAATAAAATTCCCATTTTACCGATATATAAGTCAGTGTGATTTGGTTAATGACAAGCTCTCCAGCGACGTTCGTATAGATATAAGGGTCATATAAAACAAAAAAAAAATAAAAGCATTTTTGTCACATGTTTCACCCGATTTTCCAAAAAAACTAAGCTTTTTATAGGAAATATGCTTGACAGCTGATTTGTAGAAAATAAAATTTCCTTTTAAATGATATATAACTTGGTAAGATTAATTTCATTTTTAAAACTTTAGAGGCGTTTGTAAATAAAATAAATTTTTAAAAATTAACAAATAAAGCACCACACTATACCCGCCATCTGCATTGATAGTCTTTGCACCCCTTGTATCTCCCCACCTTTCCTTTCATCCCTCCTCCACAAAAAAAAAGATGAAACTCCCCCCCAAAAAAAGATTCTAGGTACGGCTAGCAGCAACGGTGATCCTACTACTCACCTTTTCTCTACATCTTGCGCCATAATTTTGTAGGTACGGCTAGATATGTGAGGGGGGATGGCCTACTACCGCCACTGATTCAAATTTTAAGAATCTTTAAAAAAATCGAACCAAAATTAATTTGTTTGGTGATTTTTAAACATTAATTTAATTTACGGACGTCCCCAAAGTTTTAAAAATTAAACTTTTCTTACCTTGTTATACATCGTTGAAAAGGAATTTTTTTTTCTACAATCAAGTATGAGACATTTTTTGATAAAGAGCTTGGTTTTTTGGAAAATCGGGTGAAACATGTTACAAAAATGTTTTTATTTATTTATTTTGTAAATGACCCCCATTTACGAAGATAATTTTATTTTCTACAATAAAGTTTGGAACACTTTTTTTTATTGAGCTTAGTTTCTAAGAAACTTGGATAAAACCTGTAACAAAATTAATTTGTTTGGTGATTTGTAAAAATTGGTTTTAATTACGGACGCCTGTGAAGTTTTATTGTGAAGATAAACCTTACCTTGTGGTACGGCGTTTAAAAGGAATTTTTATTGTCTATAATCGACTATAGGGCACAATTTTTGATAGAGGGCTTGGTTTTTAAGATAATCGGGCAGAACTTGTGACAAACATGTGGTTTTTTTAATTTTTTTCACATTTTTTCAAAAAACGGACGCCGCTGGAGAGTTTGCTGTTAATCTGATTGCTCTAACTTATATACTATTAAAAAGGGAATTTCATTTTCTACAATAAAGTGTGGAATAAGTTTTTTCCTAAAAAGCTTAGTTTTTGAGAAAATTGGATAGAACTTGTAAAACAATTGGTAAGTTTAGTGATTTTTCAATTGGTGTAATTTACGGAGGGCCCTAAATTGTTATAAATAAAACTAATGCTGCCCTGTTACACATCGTTTAAAAGGAAATTTTATTCTCTACAACCGACTATAGGACACAATTTTTAATAATTATTTTTAAAATTTTTTTGCATTACCTCAATAAACGGAAGCCGCTGGAGAATTTGTCTTTGTTCCTACCCCACTGACTTGTATATCGTTGAAAAGGAAATTTTATTGTCTACAATAAAGACAATTACATATTTTTCACTAAGAAGCTAGAAGAAGAAGGTATGGGGGTTTTTGCAGCTAAAATTTAAAAAACTAATATAATTTTATTTTTAGCTTAGGTTTTTAATATGTTTGATTCATTTCTCTGTCATTGAGGCTTTAGGGCATCAACATAGTTACATTTTCAGAAATTCGAACACGACTATATAAAAATTGGACCAAAACCTGGCTTGGCGACATCCAGATCCTTGACCCACTGTCAAAGTGCGCTCCTCTTATTTTGCATACTCAACTACCTACAGCGCCTGCACTAAGTAGAATTAAACTAGTTTCTGGCCTAAGCATATAATAAATAGGCAGTCGCTCGAAAAGGAATAATATTTGATTAAATTAAGCAGTATACCTACCAAATTCTAAATACCTCATTCATAATAGAGTTCGAACAACCCACGGGGGCGCGCGCTCGAGAGGTTCTCTCTCTTTAATGCACCTCATTTAAAAGAGCGAAAGAATTGCCAAGCGCTCCGGGTTGTTTACGCGAAGTCACTAAATGTCCACGTCTTGAAAAAGGAATCTATAAGCGGGGGAAAGTTAGTAGGACGATTGTAAGGTAGATCGGTATAATTGTCTTTGGTATGGCAACACCGCCGACTCTTTCGTAGAAGGCAATTCTCAATAAATATTTACACCGTCGTGTATGGCCATCTGGTATGAGATATCGGTAAATGGGGCCATTTTGGATTGGTTGTCTATTTTATTAGTTTATGAACGGAGCTACCAATATGCCTCAAAATGGTCAGTAATCTTAGAATTCTAGCTTGGAATGCCAATGGTCTCTTGCAACATCAGCAAGACTTGCAAGTTATTCTAGACATAGAAAAAATTGACGTCTGTCTTGTGTCAGAAACGCATTTCACTAACCAGTCTCACATTAAATTTAAGGGTTATAAAGTGTATCATACAACTCACCCTAGCAATACTGCACATGGGGGAAGTGCTGCAATTATTAAAGAAAATATATCACACTATGAGGAGATGGGATATAAAACCATATAGATTCAAGCTACATTAGTAAGTGTAAAAACCAAAACATATACACTAGTCATAAGTGCTGTCTATATACCACCAAGGCACTTACTAAAGAAAAATCAATATCTTAATTTTCTCAGAAAATTAGGAAACCGTTTTATAATTGGAGGTGACTTTAATGCAAAAAATACCTACTGGGGATCTAGACTGACGAATTCTAAAGGAAAAGAACTTTTGCAAGCTATTAGAGAATATCAATGTGAGCCAATATCAACTGGTAAGCCCACATACTATCCAACAGATCCAGGAAAACCAGATCTAATTGATTTTTTTATAGTAAAAAATATATCTTTAAGTTTTGTAGATATAGAAGAAAGTTTTGATTTACACTCAGATCATTCACCTATTATTCTAACTCTTAGTAAAAACATAATAAAGAAAGAAGCAAATGACTCACTAGTTAATAAACTGACTGACTGGATTAGTTTTAAACAAAGTCTGTCAGAAAAAATAAACCTATCAGTACCATTGCAAACGCCAGAACAAATCGATAAAGAAGTTGAATATTTTGTTACAAATATTCAACAAGCAGCTTGGGAAAACAGTCCAAAACCAAAGAGAATTTTTAAGGGAGAAATCTATCCAAAGGAAATTAGAGACCTTATATTGGAAAAAAGGAAACTAAGAAGAAAGTGGCAGCAAAGCCGTGATCCTCGGGACAAAACAAATCTCAACAACATGACGCAGCGCATTAGGCGAGAAATTCTAGTAATAAAATGTATCTATTAACCATTTTCTTCATGAACTTACAGATGATAAAAATACCGACTATTCCCTTTGGAAAGCAACAAAAGATTTTAAAAGACCAATTATCCAAATTCCACCCATACAAAAATCTAACAAGCAGTGGGCAAGGAGTAACAAAGAAAAAGCAGATATTTTTGCAAGTCATTTAGAAAAAACATTTCAGCCCCACGAAACACCGGATAAAAACTTTCATTTAAATGAACCCCATCAAATCGAAGACCATTAAATTAAGCTTACATCACCAAAGGTGGTAGACGCTTTTTACTCATTGGGCGTCGACCGGTGAGATACCTCCATGCCAGAACTGAGTAGCGCTAAGTGGTATCATCACGTTCCGCTACTACGCTGGCAGTCCGGTTCCAACAATGAGTAACAGATAGCATGATGGCGCCTCCAGGATCAAAATATTCCGGAGGTAAAATACCCGACCACTCGGATCTCCGGGCGTCGGGTGATCCTGGGGGTCCTTCATAAGATATTAAAAGAAGACCAAAAACTCAACTCAGAATGGATTTTAGCAATATAAGAGGATTAAGTACCAACATGAATTCAGTTCACCAACATCTTGAAGAACAAAGACCTGACATCCTTGTTCTCACTGAAACTAAAATCAGTTCTGCAACACCTATTGTGAACTATCTTTATCCCGGCTATGACCTACACCACCGATTTCCACATAATTTTGGGATCTGTGTGTACATTAAAAATGACCTTTCATGTCATCGAGAGGAGAAGCTAGAACCAGCGAACCTCGATATCATATGGCTGAAATTCACCTCAAAGTCATCGACCAAGTTCATTTGCTGCCTCTACCGACCGCCAAGTAACACCGAGTATCCGAAAACTGTGATAGTATACAGTCTAACTATCCACATGCGGAAATTGTTTTTTTAGGCGATTTCAACGTCCACAATATACCCTGGCTAAAACACCACAACAAAACAGATAATGAAGGCAGGGAAGTAGAAGCTTTTGCCATAAGTTGTGGTCTAACGCAGCTTGTCGATGAACCTACCCGTATCTCAGAAAGGGGTGAATTTGCAGCGCTTTTAGACTTGTTCCTAACTACAAATCCTGACTTGTACACAATTCAAGTAGATCCCCTACTTGGTTCATCCGATCATAAACTTATAAGAATAAAGTGCGAAATGTTCATACCGCCAAGCCAACAATCACTTCCTCGTAAAATGTGGCACTATAAATCGGCAAAATGGAATGACCTTAAACAGTTTTACCTGGATTTTCCACGGCAAGAGGTTTGCTTTAAAACAGCTGATCCCACTATTTGCTGTAATGAATTAACAAAAGTAATCTTATCTGGAATGGATGGATATATCCCACATACAATAAAACGCAGAGCTAATGCAAAACCTTGGTTCAACAGCCAGTGTCAAACGGCTGTACAGAAAAAACACAGAGCATATAACCTTTGGAAACGACAACAAACCGCTCAAAACCACACAGAATTTATAGAAGCCAGAAATAGTTGCAAAATTACCATTAACGCCGCCAAAGAAACATACAATCAAATAATAAAAAACAGGTTGCTGAATTGTCCAAGTAGTTCTAGGTCCTTTTGGTCTCTTGCAAAAGCCGTTGGATCAAACTTCACCAAGTCATCCATACCACAACTTACAGATAAAAATACTCACTTAGCCACAAAATCAGAGGAAAAAGCCAATATGCTGGCCAAAATCTTTTCCTCCAACTCAAACCTAACAGTGCCAAATGGAAAAACTCCACCGTTCATTGAAAGGGTTTCCCACAGTATGCCAGAGGTACCCTTTTGTCACAGAGAAATACGAAAATCCCTTAAAAAGTTGGATACAAACAAAGCAATGGGCCCAGATGGCATTCCCGCGATAGTACTCAAAAATTGTGCTAGCGAACTCACCTCAACTTTCGCAAAATTATTCAATTTATCTTATAGGCAAGGAGTATATCCATCATCATGGAAGTCTGCCGCAGTACAACCCATTCCAAAGAAAGGAAAAAAGACAGATCCGTTAAACTATAGACCAATTGCTCTACTTCCGGTGATATCAAAAGTAATGGAAAGAGTTGTGAACAATCACCTAACCAAGTACTTGGAAAAGTACAAAATTATCAACGACAAGCAATACGGATTTCGAAAATATAGGTCAATTGGCGATTTACTTACATACGTCACTCACTTATGGCAAAAAGCGATTGAGTTGCGAGGTGAAACAAGAACAATTGCTTTAGATATATCTAAAGCATTCGATAAAGTTTGGCATGAAAATCTGCTCAACAAGCTCAAAGCAACGGGATTGTCGCCGAGAATTTGCACTTGGTTTGAAAGTTACCTTAAGGATAGATCCATTTATGTTGCACTGGATGGCCGGAACTCCAACTCTTACCAAATAAAATCTGGTGTGCCACAGGGAGCAATCCTTTCGCCAACACTTTTTCTGATTTACATAAATGACCTCATAGATAAAACAGTAAATCCATTTTATTGCTTTGCAGATGATGGCAATGTAGTCTCCTCAGTCATACCACCCACTCAGTGTCTATCCGCACGTGAATTCCATCATCTTAGAGTAACTCAAATATCGCAGATAAATAACGACCTGGAGATAATAGAGGACTGGGGCAACAAAAACCTTGTACAGTTCAACGCGCAGAAAACCCAAGCAGCCCTGTTTTCAAAAAAGACCAGCACCGGTGAGCCAAACATCATGCTATCTGGAAGTGCTGTCGCATTGCAGAGCCAGTTGAACATCTTAGGAGTCACTGCAGAGACCAACATGTCTTGGCACAGTCATGTGGCAGATATAGCTAAAAGGGCGTCCCAAAAGCTTGGGGTGCTATTTCGTACAAGACATCTGTATACACCAAGCCAACTGCTGACACTCTACAAAGCCCAGATTCGACCAACTATGGAGTACTGCGCACATATATGGAGTGCGGCACCCATATATATATTTATCGGTTTCACAACGTTCTACGTCTTCCGATACCCAATCTCCACTCGTTTCTGTTTGCCCATAATTCATCATCTAGGCCTCTTATTCGTATTTCACTGTCTATTCCTTCTCTCCAGCTTCTCCTTGGTCGTCCTCGTTTTCTTCGGCCAGTTGGTTTCTATTGTAGTATTTGTTTAGGTAGTCTTTCATCATTCATTCTTTGTACATGTCCGTACCACACCAGTTGTTTTGTTATTATATCATCCACTAAAGTACGTTCACCCACCACCCACTGTCATAATTTCTCTTATTCTTTGATTTGTAACTCTTTCTCTTTTTGATTTCCCTGCTGCTCTTTTCCAATAGTCCATCTCCGTAGCGGAAAGCATTTTTTCTGTTCTATCCTTGATTGGCCATACTTCTGAGCCGTATGTAATAATACTTTTTATAATGGTGTTATATATAAGCTTTTTGTTATGTTTTGATATACTTTGGTCCCAAATTATTCCATTTAATAAAGTTATTGCTTTTCTTCCTTGTACGTTTCGATCTTTTATAGCTTTGTCTAGTGTTCCGTCAGCTGTAATTTTTAGACCTAAGTATTTATTCTCATTACAGGAGTGAATTCGCTGCCCGGTATTTAAGATTAGATCCTGTTTCATTTCACCGATACACATATACTCTGTCTTATTGAGATTAACCTCTAGTCCCCACTTATTGTACTCTTCTATTAGTTTTCGTGTCATATTTGAGGTCGTCATAATCCTGAGCCACTACTATCTGATCATCGGCGAAACATAAAGTATACAAGGTGGTTTCGTCCAACGGAATTCCCATGTTTTGGCATTTTCTCTTCCATACTTTAAGAACTTGTTCCAAGTATAACTTGAAGAGCGTAGGCGAGATACAGCAACCTTGTTTAAGACGTTTATTTACTTGAAACCCTTTGGTTAGTTTCTCTACTTTATTTCTTATTATTTTACCGTATATTCTGCTTAGCGTACTACAGATACACCTCTATAATTGTCACATACATCCTTCCTTAATTTTTTGTGTATTGTGGATATATATGACGTTTTCCACTCAGTTGGGACTACAGTTCCATTTAAATATTTTTGGAAAAGATTCCGTAATCTCCAAAACAGTTCTTCAGTGCCATATTTAATAAGTTCGGCTGGGATATTTCCGGGTCCGGCAGATTTACCGCTTTTTAAGGTTGTGCACACGTTTTTGACCTCAGAGATTGTGAGGGGTACTGGAGATCCCATCGTTCTAATTATATTGTCTCTTGCGTCTTCCTTGAATTCTGCTCTATCTTCAGTTAAAAGTTTTTTAAAATGCTCATCCCATTCTTTGTCTGGTATTTGTGAAATGATATCTCTGCATGATTCTTTTTTAATCGATCTTATAGTTTTCCAGCTTTCGGTACTTCTCCTACCTCCTAAGTAAGAATCTATTTTCTGGCACTTTTGCGTCCACGAATTATTTTTCTTATCACTGATCATTCTTCTCACCTTTGATTGCGCGATTTTGTATTCTTGTCTGCTTCTATCTGTCTTTTGGGATAAGTAGGTGTGATATAATTTCCTTTTTTCCTCTATTTCTCTCTCAATCTCAGCATCCCACCAGTATGGTTTTCTTCTTTTAGAAGTTTCTTCCACTAATCCTAGTGCTTCTTTTGCAGCTTGGTGGATGCTTAATGTAATACATTCGTATTCCTCATCTGGGGTTTCACCTGAACTTGTATTAAGTTTTTCGTTCAGTCTCTTTTTGTATAAGTTTTTTACGCTGTCATGTTCTAGGCTTAGTAGATTATATTTACAGTGATCAATTTCTTCAATCACTGTATCATCAAGATGTTGTTGATGCAGGCTTCGGCCTTGATAAGGAAAGAGAATTTTGGACTCCAGAAAATAATGATCACTTCCGCATGTTGATCCACGCTTTGTTCTGACATCTTGAATTTTTAGTTTTGTCTTTTGTTTAGTGATAAGATAATCAATGACGGATTTCAGGTTTTGTGAGGGTTTGGTCCAGGTATATTTGTGTATTTCCTTATGTTGAAAAAAACTGTTTTGGATTTTTAGGTCTAATTGCTCACATACTGTAATTAGCCGGTTTCCATTGTCATTAACAACATTTTCTCCATATTGGCCAACTGTCAGATCATTAACTCTGTTACCGGTTCTACTATTTAAATCTCCCAATATAACAATTTCTCTAGATGCACTTACTGCTAATATTTCATTGTGTATTTCTTCAAAAAAATTGTCTTTCACGGCTACATTTGCATCGTCGTTATACGCATAGATTCCAAAAATCGTAAGTCTCATTCCTTTTATTGTTATATTCATTTTAATTAGCCTTTCATTGACTGCTTCCCAGTTGGTGATAAATTTTCTAAATCTTTTGTTGACCAAAATAGATACTCCTTGTTGGGCATGTTTTTCTTTTGCCACTCCGCTATAGAAATGGTCATATTGTCCTAGGTTTTCAGATCCTTTTCCTTTCTTTTTCGTTTCTGTTAGTACAGCAAGGTCTACCTTCATTCTGCTGCACTCATGTACTATTTCATTCACTTTTCGATTCATTCCTTGTACGTTCCATGTATCAAAAATCATATTCCTGTTTCTTTGCTTGGTTCGTCTTAGGTTTTTCATTTCTTTCCGAGGCGTTTGATTGGGTTTTTTTAACAGTGTACGCTTTTTTCCGGGAGTTAGTCTAATGCCCCAACCCCCAACTAACTCAAATATCGCAGATAAATAACGACCTGGAGATAATAGAGGACTGGGGCAACAAAAACCTTGTACAATTCAACGCGCAGAAAACCCAAGCAGCCCTGTTTTCAAAAAAGACCAGCACCGGTGAGCCAAACATCATGCTATCTGGAAGTGCTGTCACATTGCAGAGCCAGTTGAACATCTTAGGAGTCACTGTAGAGACCAACATGTCTTGGCACAGTCACGTGGCAGATATAGCTAAAAGGGCGTCCCAAAAGCTTGGGGTGCTATTTCGTACAAGACATCTGTATACACCAAGCCAACTGCTGACACTCTACAAAGCCCAGATTCGACCAACTATGGAGTACTGCTCACATATATGGAGTGCGGCACCCAAACATACCTTAATGCTTTTGAACACCGTGCAAAAACGAGCTATCAAGCTGATCAATGACCCCGCACTTACCCGTAGCTTGGATAGTCTCGAACATCGAAGAACTGTGGGCGATCTCTCTCTCTTCTACAGGTATTATCACGGAAAATGCTCTAAAGAGTTGGCACGTATGATCCCCCCGGGAGTAGCACCTACTAGGCGAACACGTCAAACAGACGGAAACCATCAATTTACTGTCAAAATAGAGGCACCAAGAACCTCATTATATCAGAATTCATATCTCTGGAGAACAGCATCGCTGTGGAATAAACTCCCTGCGACAGTTTTCCCTGCAGGTTACAACCTGAACCGTTTCAAAACCAACACACACCAACATTTCCGCGCACTTGCCGCTTGTCGAGCGTGATAGGGATCTCCTTGCGAGTGCGCATACCCGTAAAAAAAAAAAAAAAAAAAACCTGGAGGACCAGGTGATTTTTGATCGAGGTTTTCTTCCCCTAGCCTTTGACGATTCCAACGCCGGTACTACAAGGCAGTAGTCTTTTATACTATCCCTAAAAGAAAGGGTTGCCACCTACGCTATGATCACCGTACCGAGGTCCATTCTCTCCGCCTTTCATATCGATGTGGTCTTCTCCCGTAACCCTGGGAAAGGGACCCTATACAGGTGCTAACTCTCCGGGTCGAAGAGTACCCAAACATACCTTAATGCTTTTGAACACCGTGCAAAAACGAGCTATCAAGCTGATCAATGACCCCGCACTTACCCGTAGCTTGGATAGTCTCGAACATCGAAGAACTGTTGGCGATCTATCTCTCTTCTACAGGTATTATCACGGAAAATGCTCTGAAGAGTTGGCACGTATGATCCCTCCGGGAGTAGCACCTACTAGGCGAACACGTCAAACAGACGGTAACCATCAATTTATTGTCAAAATAGAGGCACCAAGAACCTCATTATATCAGAATTCATATCTCTGGAGAACAGCATCGCTGTGGAATAAACTCCCTGCGACAGTTTTCCCTGCAGGTTACAACCTGAACCGTTTCAAAACCAACACACACCAACATTTCCGCGCACTTGCCGCTTCTCGAGCGTGATAGGGATCTCCTTGCGAGTGCGCATACCCGTAAAAAAGTTATCATGATCCCAAAACCGGGAAAACCACTCCATGACGTGTCATCTTACAGGCCAATATCTTTGCTGCCAATTATATCCAAGCTCTATGAGAAATTATTGCTTAAAAGAATAAAACCCATCATAGAAAGACAAGAAATTAATCCATCTCATCAATTTGGTTTTCGAGACAAGCATTCCACGATAGATCAAGTACATAGAATTACTAATATAATAGAAAAAGCACTAGAAGAGGGAAAAGTTTGTTCTGCAGTTTTTCTAGATGTAGCACAAGCATTTGACAAAGTGTGGCATGAAGGCCTTATTTTTAAACTAAAACGGTTTCTGCCAAAACAATACTCGGATATTTTGGAATCATACATATCTGATAGACATTTTAGAGTAAAACAGGAAGACTCATACTCAAATTTAAGAGAAATTCAAGCAGGCGTGCTCCAGGGTAGCGTACTAGGCCCTTATCTATACTTATTATTTACTTGCGATATCCCAAAGCCAGAAAATTGTCACTTAGCAACATTTGCAGATGATACTGGTTTATTGACGGTAGAAAAATCTATTGAAAAATGCATAGAAAAACTTCAGGATGCAGTCACCGAAGTTCACAGTTGGACCACAAAGTGGCGAATAAAATTAAATGAAACCAAATCAATTCATGTTGATTTTACAAACAAAAATATAAATCACATACAAATAACAATTAACAACATTCCAGTACCATATTCGAATCAGGCAAAATATCTAGGTATGTTACTTGCTGCCAAATTGCGCTGGAAAGCAAAAAGAAGAACTTGAGATAAGGTATAGAAAAATGAACTGGCTAATTGGAAGGAAGTCCAATTTAACAATTCATAATAAGTTACTGCTTTATAGACAAATACTGAAACCAGTATGGACATATGGTATTCAACTATGGGGTTGTGCTAAAGAGTTTTCTAGTTTTACAGAGATTTCAAAATAAAGTATTAAGAAACATTGTGAATGCACCTTGGGACGTTCCAAATAGTGACCTTCATCGAGATCTAAAAATCGAAACTGTAGCAGAGACTATAAAAAAGTACGCAAAAAGCCATGAAGATAGACTCCATCGGCATGTGAATGTGGAAGCAATTCAGCTTCTAGACAATACTATGCTAGTTCGAAGACTAAAAAGAGTGAAGCCGTTTGAGCTAGTAAACTAAGTGAATTACATAAAACAAAATAATGCTATAAACGCAACACAATTGTGAGTTACAGACTAAAGAAAGCGGGGAGAACTGTTGAGTGAACCCTAAGTTTAAATCTGACTTTTCTAGTAAATTAAGTTAAAACAAAATTGCTAATTAGTCTTACTGACTAGATTGTAATACAATAAACACAGTGTGTTTGACAAATAAAAAAAAAGCTTTTTGATTTGAAATTGAAAATGGAAAAACGACTTGTACAAACCAAGAATTTTCTCACATACCTACCCATTAAGTCTGAAGGACTACCGAATAAAAAAAAATATGGGTATTGTAAAACGTTGGAAAAAAGAATACTATGCCCACTTTAAACCAAAACTGTTGTTAGATACCCGTCGAACGTTTGAAAACAGATAATGCACTAATTCATTTTACAAAGGCGTAACAACAAGAGTGTTAAAAGCGTGAAAAATCTAGAGAAAACTAGTAAAAATAAAAGAAAGATGTCTAAGATAGTAAGACGTCAGGAAAGGAGCACGTAAGAGTTGGCAAATAAGTTAGTAAGGCGACACAGAAAAAAATAATACAGCAAGACAATTGGAAAGTTTATGACAATCAAAATTGTGTAGGCAGAGAGAAAATTACAACCGAAAACGAAAACCACGACACAATAAAAACCTTAATAATTAGAAAAGGCATACAAACTGCCACGCATTATGGATACAGTTAAGACGACTGAAGGAGAAGAATGGCAAGATATGCGAAGTGAAGCATGCGACAGAAACTGTAGGAATATCTTTAAATTCTAATGTATTGAAAATATGAAGCAAAAAGTGGATAAAATAAATAGACGATACGAAATAATAGAGACGATACGAAAGGACATTAGTGTTTTGAAAATTTTGCCAAATCTCTATGTTTTTGTTTTTCGTTTTTATTTAAATTTTGGGTAATTGCAAAATGGTGAAATCTGATTTTAATATAATATTCAATTACCAGTTTCACTAATTGAATTCTGTGATTGTCCAAAAAATTTTGACTCAGAATGTGAACATCCATTTCTTCTGTATCAAATGGAACACCTACCGTTCTTAAAATTTTGAAAATAAAAGCTTGTTTCATTTTATTATTGAATTTTAGCAAGTCATTTTGTATCCTCCGAATGGTTCTTTCTGCCACAAGGCAAATTTTTGTCACCTCTTTGGAAGGATGGACAATGGACCTCTATCTTTTAAAACTGTTAATTTTGACACATGTATAGAGTTCCACTTAACATCAATCAAGGCTTTTAAACACACGTCGCAAGTTACTAATTTGCGGTATTTGAGTCTTGCTGCTATGTACCCGCCGATGTATCTAGCAACATCTTCCACAAAATCTGATAATTCCAGTCAAAAATTTTTTTTTCAATTCCCATGGAATCCATTGTTTCTGGCTGTCGACAGATAATGTAGGGATATTCCTCCAAAGAATCGTTGGAAACTAGTTTTCTACTCTTTGAAGATGACGAGACGGTCAGGATTTCCAATCCGTCACTTTCGCATTTTCCATGTGCTAATTCGTTAATTCGATTCTTCACCAAAAGTCTTTTATAAGTGCTTTTGAATTGGACCGCATTTGGAAATTTATTCCAACCTCCCCTCATCCTCAAAGCGCTGAAAAAAGTTTCAAGAGGGTCCTGGGAAATTTTAAATGATAAAACATACTCCAGACCCCTCTGGTTATATTATTCATAAAGTTCAAAAATATTAGTGAGCGATATTATAAAACCTTTGGGGCCCGTTTTCCTCGCTGATTTTAAAAGAGGAATACCAAAAGTATCTTTTAATCCCTTTATGTAATCCTTAATGTTTTCGGCTTTTTCCTTAAGGTCAAATTTTGATTCTGAATTAATGGGTTTTGAATAAATTAATTTCGAAAATTTTGATTTACAATTAAGGATGTCAAAAGCGTTGTTTATCGTCTCGGCTTTTCATCTCAGTCCCTAAATCCACTTGCCCGACAAACTCGCTTCCATCCCAATGAATATCCTCTGTTAATTTCATCTCATCCATTACAATGTTGCACAAAAACGGCTTATTTTTGTCCTTAATTTTTTTTTTATTGCAGCAAAGGACTGCAACGTAAACCCACATTCCCGTTGATGGCATAGTACCATTTTCTAATGGTACGGGAATGAGGTAGCAAGTTGCCGAAAAATTTTCGCAGGTGCTGGTAGGCTTTTTCAGAGTAAAATTGTATAGTCAGAGCAAAGGATCGTAGCTCTTCATTATATTTTTTGTCGCCCTTTCTTTGTTCTTTGTTAAGTTTTCTTTTAACAATTTCTTGAAGAACAGGTGGTGCTCCATCCTAAGAAAATAAACTCGTTTAATATGATTAATAAAATATTTAAATAATGCAGGTTTATCTGAAAAAGAAAACAGAAATATTATATTTATTTACTAGTAGTAGTTACTGGAAGCTCTTCCTTTGAGTCTGCGCAGATGTTACAACAACAACTTGTTGATTTGCTAAGAAAAGGAGGCTTTGAACTCCAAAAATGGTCCAGTAACTGCCCACAGCTTCTAACTCAGCTTTCTCTATCGGAAGTATCGATTAATTCTCTCAATTTTGACTCCGATTCTACTACAGATTCCTCTCTAAAAGTACTAGGTTTGGAATGGAGTGCTTCTTCTGACTCTTTTCGATTTTTCGTCAAATTTCCCGATAAACCTTGTACTAAGCGGAATCTTTTATCAAGCCTTGCGCAAATTTTTGATCCACTGGGAATTATTTCCCCTCCTACTTTTCTCATTAAACATTTAATTCAACAATTGTGGAAGCTAAAATTATCTTGGGACTCCCCGCCTCCTCAAGAAATCGTCCAACTCTGAACGAAATATATTAAAGACGTATCGTGCTTTCAAGAATTTCAATTGCCTCGACTTGTTCCTAGCTCAACTAACCGTATTGAACTTCATTGCTTTGGAGATGCAAGTGAGAAAGGATATTGTAGTGTGTTATATTGTCGATGTTTTCTCAATTCTGGAGAAATTGCTGTAAAGTTTATTTGTTCTAAAGCCAAAGTAGCTCCACTAAAAACCGTTTCTCTTCCTCGACTTGAACTTAATGCAGCAGTTCTCTGCGCTCGATTAGCTTCTTTTGTCTCAAACTGCTTTCTGAACAAACTTCCATTAGATAAAATATATTGTTATACTCCATGGTGACTCTCAGGTGGATTAATTCTTCACCTCATGAGTAGCGCACTTATGTGAGCAATCGGGTTTCTTTAATACCGGACCTACAGCCTCTTCCTGATTTTATGTTCCATCTAAGCAAAATCCTGCTGATGTAGGTTCGCGAGGAATGCTACCCTCCGATTTAGTAAACTGTTCCTTATGGTGGGCGGCACCAGTTTTGACTGATCCTAATTTTCCACCTTTAGAACCTATTTCATTTTGCGAAACCAGCGAAGTTTCTCTAGAACAGCGTCCTGTAGTTCAAGTGAATGCTGCTACCACCGTTCCTAACATTCTCGACTCTCTTATTCAAGATAAGTCTTCTTTAGACACAACAACACAACTCAACTTTGCAATTTGTAAAACATACTTAATCCCTCTATTTTTCAAAAGAGATAGAACTTATTCAGCAAAATAAAATAGTTCCAAAAGCTTTACTCAAACTTTCCTTGTTTTTTGATCATCAAAAAATATTAAGGGTGGGAAGTCGACTCAAGAATGCTCCTATTTCCTTTTCAAGTAAATTTCCAGCTTTACTTCCGAGTTGTATCTTGACTAATCGAATCATCGAAGCAACACATTTGAAGTACTTGCATGCTGGAGTACAAACCACTCAATTTCTAATTCTCCAACGTTACGATGCTAAACGTTCTATTCGAAGAGTTTTAGCTCAATATGTGAGATGTTGGAAAACAAAACCTATCTCAACCGTTCCTGTCATTAAACCGAGTTTCTGTTCACAAACCCTTTCTTCATGTTGGCGTAGATTATGCTGGACCGTTCGATATCGTTATCCAGAGCTCGAGGTACTATCAAACCCAAATCCTATTTATGTATATTTATCTGTCTTTCTGTCAAGGCAGTCCACTTAGAACTCGTTTCAGATCTTACTGCTAATGCTTTTCTGGCTGCTTTTAATCGGTTTATTAGTAGACGTGGCCGTGTGGAAGCTATTTACTCAGATAATGGTACAAATTTTGTAAAAGCCTATAAAATGTTAAATCAATATGCTTCTGAAGCCGCTGCCAAGGAAAGTATGACTTGGCATTTCAATCCTCCCTCAGCTCCACACTTTGGAGGACTTTGGGAATCTAATATCAAATCTGTAAAAACACATTTAGTACGTGTTCTCGGAGATCAAGTTCTGAGCTATGAGGAACTCTACACAGTTTTTACTCAAATCGAAGCAATTATCAACTCTCGACCTCTAACTCCAATTAGCAACGATCCAAATGATTTTGGTGCTCTCACACCGGGTCATTTTTTGACTATGGAGTCTCTAGCAGCTCCCATAGAGCCTAGTTATGAATCAATTCCCGTCAATCGACTTTTTCGTTGGCAAATTTTAACAAAAATTCACCAACATTTTTGGACTCGCTGGTCCAAAGAGTACCTTCATACTTTACATCAAAAAGTTAAATGGCACAAGTCTTCTCCAGGTCTTAAGCCTGGTACTCTGTTTGTGATCAAACATGATAATGTGTCTCCTTTAAACTGGCCTATGGGACGCATTATTGAAACTTTTCCGGGTTCTGACGGAATTGTTCGGGTAGCAACGATTAGAACAGGGGATGGTGTTTTTAAAAGACCGGCTGTTAAGTTATGCCCATTACCAATTGAACACAATCTCTAAAATGCAGTGCATTTTAGAGATAAAATTAATAATTATAATTTGTTATAATTTTTAATTCTAATTTCTTTGAATCAATCAATCATTTAGTTTCTTCGATTCTATTGCTTTCTAATTTCATTCATATCACCGCGCAAAAAACAAGCCTTTTTTTGTCTCAACTGAGCGCGACGCAGCGATCCCGAAAAAGTGCATATAAAAATACTTTATCAGTACAAATTTTTCTGCTGGACTGAAAACATTTTAAGAATACCTACATCGTCTTATTTTTAATTTTGTGCTCAAAAAATAACTCAAACCATTCAATTCAATTCAATATACTACAGAGTGATTCATCTGGAGGGATTCTTACGATTACGCCACGAGGTCATCGGTGATTACGCCATCAATCAAAGACGAGGAGGTAGGCCTACCCAGGGAAGAAAACATCAAGAAACCGGTAAGTTGGGATAAAAAAAGGCCGTAATAATTTTTCTTACAAACCCTGAGCGAGTTCATTTTAAAGCTTGCTGTCTATCGAAGGAACTAACATCGCTGAAAAATTATTTAGGAAACGTTAATATAATTTAGAAATTTTATCGCCTAAATAAAGCTTACACATTTTTTTAAAGCTTTTTTGTAGAAAATTCAATGAAAATGTAAAAAATCAATAGATTTTTCAAGGATTTCTGTAAATCACCCACATTTATGGATGCCACTGGCTCGTTAGGAGTAAAATTATCTCTATTTGATTATCAATTGTTGGAAGTTAATTTTCCTAATAAATTATTAAATACATTTCAGAAAATTGCAAAAAACAAAAAATATTTGTAGTGATTTTTAAAAGTTCTTAGTTTACGGACGCCACTGAAGTATTACCCACAATCTGCACTAAACTGAGAGATATATGATTTAAATCAAAATTTTGTTGTTATTTATATACTAGTTTTTTTCGCAAAAGGCTTACCTCTAGATGCACCGTAAGAAGGCTTAGCTCATCCATCATTGTTGTTTTATGTGAGCAACAAGGACTTAATCGCGATTAAGTGACTAATCCAAGAAATGTGCTTATGGTGCATCTAGGGTGGTTTAGTGTGCAACAAAATTAGTTAAATTTAAAAATGTTGATTTGTTTTGAATAAAATGTGCAAACAATCGTTTTGAAGATGTTTAAGGGTTGGTATGTCTGCATGTATCTTTGTAACAGTATAGTACCCAGGTAGCTTCAATATATCTTGTTTGATGGCTCTAAGGGCCGGTTTCCTAATAGAGGGTTAGCCCTGACCCGGTGGTTAAAAAAAAGAGATGACTGACATATTTACCATAAGACAAAAAAAGACAGCTATTAAAGATAACCCACGGGTCAGGGGTAATCCTCTATTGAGAAACCGACCCTTAAAATGTTTTATTATTATTATATCCCTCAAATCAAACCTCTTGTCGTTGGTAGGCCTTGTTCAAGTGATACATTTATCTAAACAAAACAGATGCACTTCGTATTAATTTAATTATTGGGATCCATATAAATTAAAGGCGTGCATCTCTTATTATAAAATACCAAGTTATTGGCAATAATAATAATTGTGGTACCTAAGTATCGAAAACCATCGTCACTAGCAATATTGCTGAATTTGCAATAATTTAATATAAAAGGCGATTTGACACACCATACAAGTGACCAGTACCCGGGGTCCACTCCTAACTAAGCGTTCGTAACCAGTTTCTGGACGTCCTGCTGAGCTTCGTAACCAGTTTCTGGACGTCGTCTCATTTGTCCCTTAACTAAGCGTTCGTAACCAGTTTCTGGACGCCCGCTGAGCTTCGTAACCAGTTTCTGGACGTCGTCTCTTTTTTAACCCTGAACCTGTGGTCCTGTGTACTGCGTCCCCCAAGTCCTACCCGGCATAATTCACAGTAAGGCCCTAATGACCGTATTTATGGTTCTCCATATTTTTTTTGGGTAGGTTAGCGTAGGCTATAATTTCTGTTGATTTATCCGCTGTATAATTATAAACGAATTTAATATGTATTAAACTTCCCCCGTTTCCGATAATTTTCTACGCCCCCAAACTAAAGACCCCTAGGTCAATTTTTCTCTGTGACAATAGGGCGAATAGTGTTTATAATTTTAATAGATCATTTTTCAAGCAAATTAATGAGAGTCACGCATGTCGCCGTAACTTGTTTTGTTTTAAATCAGATTAAAGTTATGCCAATGCCTTGTTTGAATTCTACATTGCATTGTATCGTATTTATCCTTAGAAAATTGATGTACGAAGTATGTATCCATTCGGCAGGTGTTAATCAAAGCTGAAACTTGCAATGTTGTCAAGATTTACGGCTAAAAGCTGTCGCGTCAAATTATGTCAGATTTTTCAAATTGTGACGAATCGCCCCCAATATTCGTATTTATTTTTCGAGGCTGAATCCGAATCCGAGGTTAAAGAAGTCCTGTCTGGAATTTTCTCAGTGGGCCAATTCATATAAGAGCAACGAAAAAGGTTTAGTCTTTCGATTTTGTTTTTTGGTACATTTATTCTACTGGTAAGGGGGATGAAGAGAAGAGTTTATTTATGAATATCAAAATTGCCTATTTGGCTCAAACATGTACTAAACTAAATTCAGATATCTTGAAAACTACTTATACCAGACAGGTTATGACTGTGAGAAAGGTCTATAAAATAGCTTTCAAACTTTTACAAAAAGAAATCCAAAATTTAAGAAAAAATATTTGTTTTTTGCAAAATTATGTGTTTATATTCGAAAGACCTTTCAAACAAGCTATATATCACTACGATGGTGTAAGTAGTTCTCGAGTTATCTGAATTTATTATAGTACATGTTTGAGCCAAATAGGCCATAAATAAAAATTACCTATCAGGAAATTTTATATAACTTGGCATGCTGTTTAAGGACTCCCTACGAAGTTAGGAAAAACAGTGCTTTGCTCGGCGTCGCATTATAGGTAGCGTTGCGACGTGAGGTGAAGACTGATACTAACTTACTTTTTGTCAAATATCTCAAAAACGGTTCATTCGTAGGACAATTTTGTTTTTAGTTTTATGCAGCCAGTAGATGTATCTTTTTACTGCTCTATAACAATAACAAATATTTTGAGTTTTTTAATTAAAAATCGGAGAAGTGAAATTTTCCCCAAAATTTAAATTTGTAAAATTTTTGGATTATTTGGTTCCCTCCAAAACAGTTAAGTGGTGATTTTGATCTCGTATAATAATTATTGTATTTTTTGAGTTAGCCTATCATAATGTGCTTAAATTTATGTATTATCTTTGCTGTTTGGCAGTGGTAATCTGATGGGGAAGAGAGACAAAAAATAGAAATGGAAAAAAATATTATACGGGGACACCTTCTATGTTTACTAATTTTACATATGTTTTATATAGGGAAAATTTTTACTTTAAAGTATTTATTCGTATGCACCCGGTAAGCGAAGCGAAGACGGCATTTTTATTGCATTTTGTATTGTTTGCGATCACGTACTTATTAAATTTTAATAAGCCTCGCTTAAAAACTACCTTTCAGAGGCGTAGATGTAAGTAACAGCATTAAATTAAAATATGCAAGAGCAATACAGTGAAACCTCTCCTTGCGGACACCTCTATTAAGCGGACACTCCCTTTAAGCAGACAAATTTTTTGGAATCAAGCTTTTCACTATTTTTTTACATGTAAAATTCACTCCTATAACCGGACGCGGACAATTTTTTTTGGTAAAAAATTTTAGAAACCTCTTTTAACCGGACACGAACCTCTAACATTATGTGGTATGCTGGCAACAACGCACTCTGCAGTCGGGGAATTACCTCCCTGTTTTGATGCGGAGACTTAATACTTCTGTCGTATTTACAACATATTTTTTCGGCGGGGGCGGGACTGCTGTGTTTTATTTTTATTGTTCAATTGGGTAGTAATAGATCTCTTTGAAATAGCGCCTAGTAAAAAACTTCTTAGTTTACGTGAACAAATTAAATTAACGTTTCGGAGAAGGAACATCTATCAGCACGAAAGATCGTTGAAAAATTTATTATCAGAAAAACTCAAGTAGCGGAAATTGTTAATAAATATATATTACAAGGTCACAGTTCCCTCTCATAAGCGGACACCTCCAATAAGCGGACAAAATCTACGGAACCATGAGTGTCCGCTTATGGGAGGTTTCACTATAATTGTAATTTTCCCAGTAATGCTTACAATAATTACCTATAAATTTAAAGCCACATTATTAATAAGAATTCAAAAATGTAATTAGGAATTCCCGTTGCTAGGGATTTAACTACCTGTGTCACTAATTAATGAAATTAGGAAAAAAAGTTGGCTATTAAAATACCAGATCAAGGCTTATAGTTTTTTCTGGTTTTTGCCTTGTGAGAGTAAGATAGTGCTTATAGTTTGTGTGCAAGTAAATCAAGATAAAATGTCGAAACATCTGGACAATAAGTCTAAAGAAATTATTGCAAATGTGATAAAAGTGTGTGACGAAGAAGCCAAACAAAAACAATTAAAGGAATTCATTACTCTTTCAACATTTTGAGCAGCGATATATACTGGCTATAGTTCAGCAACTGTAGAGAGGACCAGAAAACAGGTCAAAGAAAACCCTTCAGTTTTTTCAGACAACAGACCAAGAAAACGTCAAAAGTTATCAGTTTCCGATAGTTTTGATGATGCAGATTTTCAAGTCATACGACAAATTATTTCAAGATTTTGTACAGAGTATAAAGTTGTTCCAACTCTTAGGAAACTTTTAATTAAGCTAAAGGAAGAAATGCATTTTCAATTTAGCAGAGAAACCCTTCGTCTTTTGTTAAGAAGTCGGGGATTCTATTTCAAAATAGACCAAACATTTTGCATTTAAGATACAAATATATGAGAAAAATTAGGCAATATAGTGAAAAAAATAATATTGTTTATTTAGACGAGTCTTGGTTAGACAATGATATAACATTTAAAAAATGCTGGCAGAGTAACGAAATAACTGGTGTTATAGCCAATATATCATCTACAGGTCGATTGATAGTTGTTCATGTTGGACCAGAAAACGGATTTGTAGAAAATGCCGAACTTGTTTTTAAAGCCGTTACAGCCACAGGAGATTATCATGGTCAAATGAATTTAAAAAATTTTAGTAAGTGGTTAACAGATAAACTGTTACCTAACATTCCTCCAAACTCAGTTATTGTAATGGACAATGCGCCCTACCATTCAGTTTTGGATGAAAAAGTTCCAACTAAGTCGTCAACAAAGGCAGCTATGTGTGAATGGTTGACAAAACAAAATATACAACACGGCCCCAGCGATAGAAAAGTAAAGCTTTGGGAATTGGTCAGCTTACACAAACCTCCACATATTGAAAATTTCCAAATGGATAGCTCTAGTGACCATACATGTAAAGATCACCCCTTTTTTCGGTGCTTCTTTTAACGGCAACTTTTATTGGTCCGAAATAATCAACTCCCGTTTTAATAAAACATCTGATAGTTGGCTCTAGTCGGCACATAGGTAGTTGTCACATTAATGGATTTTCAGGTAGAACTTTCCTTATTTTATTTAAAAGCTTGCTTAACCGCTTGACGTACTCTAATTATCCAAAATTTTTCTCTAAGTTTGGTTATGACAACTTCTTGTCCTTGATGAAAACATTTTTCATGGTAATGCTTTATTAATAATTTAGTTACTTGATGTTTAGGGTCCAAAATTATAGGATTAACAAATTCTTTATTCATTCCTTGAAGATTATTTAGTCTTCCGTCTAATCTAATAATTTTATCTTCGTCTAACTTAGGTGATAATGAATAAAGTCTGCTACATTTCTCTATTGGACTTCTACTTTTGAGTATGTCGAAGTCTTTTAAAAAACATTCTCTTTGTATTTGTTTACATAAAAGTATTTCAGCTTGGCTAATATCATTGGGTTCAAGATGTCCAGGTTGACATCTTTTTCTTAAGATATTACAAAACTTTAATGACCAAGCCGTTGAGCGTTGTAACCTATTCCAATTTGAAAATTATTAGGGTCTGGTATTGGTAAATCTAATTTTTCATTTACTATCAAGCAAATATTTTCTTTTATTTCCAAGCATTTTTTATTCGGTCTAGGACAACTGGGCGCCGCCAACTCGGCGCCGCCAACTGGGCGCCGGGCCAACTTGGCGCCGGCCAACTCGGCGCCGGACTAAAATTTTTTTTTTATAAAATGTGTAGATGAGAAATAAAATATATTATTTATATAAAAACATCTTTATAAATACACGAAATGTAGATCTCTGGAAAAACAAAGTAGTTCTCGGGGCTGAATCCATGTTGGCGTTCTACAGTCTTTGTTAGTACATGAGTAAGCTTACTTACCAATTCAAATCTTAAACCTCTAGACAACTGCTACTCGATTGGATGATATTTATTTTTCACTATATTTCACTGTTTTGTTTTGATATGTATCTGATATGAACTGCCCATCAAGGTTATTTAGATCAGGCCAATCTGAGATTAACTAAACTTCTTGATTTGATCTGAATTAGCTTTTTACCAATTTTTAGCTATAACACACTAGTATACTCAGCTTGCTTTAACATTAAATAATCGATAGGTTGTTTATCAGATTTGTAGTTTTATTTTTAATTTTGTTGTTAAATAAAAAGGCCTTGTTTCTGGACTAGGCAAGTGTATATTTTAAAATAAAAAGATGAAAATATGACAAATTAAAAAACAAAGAAAGAAAAATGTGATAAAGTTAATTATTTGACAAAATTAAACAAACAAAGCTAAATCATGTTTTATTTTAGGCAATTCTATTTCCACCATTACCCATGTCTTATTCAACTGATTTAAAACCCATTTTGATCCCAAAATAGTTTCCCACAAATCAAAAGTAAATACACAGAATTATCTCAAATTATCCAAGTTTGTCAAATAAAGAAAAGGTTGAGGCAGTGTAATAATTGATACTTGACATTACTTACAAAAGTTAAAGTTTGAAAACACGGCACACGCGCTGATATTTTAAAACCCGACTGACTTTTCAAAACTCTAAGACGGAACTAAATTTTAACTTTACAACTTGAAAAAAACTGCTCTCAGATTATCCCTTCTTATTTGACATATTTGGGTAGGCGTCCCTAAATTGGAAAAAACCTATATATATATTATTCCTAAAATTTTGTGTTTAAAAACAGAGACAAGAAATAAAGTCAGTGACACAAAAAAAAATTAAATACCAAATTTTCCCTGACTTAATTTAAGTAAAGATGGCCTACTCTTAGAGACGTCCCACGGGAACATCCACAAATAAAAAAATTCAGTTAAACCTCAAAGTCACCCTAGATTACCTAATTTCGGAAAACAAAGAAAGCTACTCCAAAAGTTACCTAAACTGATCTAAAAAATGAAACGAACATCCTAGTAATGTCCAGTTTAAAATTTACTAATTATTTATTAAAATTGACCAATTAAAAAAAATCACTTTGCCTTTAAAGAAAGTTCTTCCAGGGTATCCATTATGTGGGATTGTTATAGAATAGCCAGATAGTTTTTTAAAGTCTTTATTTTCCCACAGTCTGTTTAATAAATTGCGGCGACCGGTTTCGGGATAGCTCCCATCCTCAGGCCAGACTACAATTAAGAAAACGTTTCTATTACAAATTTTGTCAAACATGGTCAATCAATATGATATAGCACTTTTTATAAAATTATCCTTAAGTATCCTATGAACAATGAGTACTATTGATAAAAACGTAAAAAATATAAAAATATAAAAGTTTAAAAATTTAAAAAAAAATAAAATGGAAAAACAAAGGTCAGAAAATAATCTTGATTATGTTTTTTATAACCGCCCAATCTAAACCAAAAGAACCACATATTCCAGAAACAATCTTTAAAAATACAAAAAATTACCACCTACCTTACTTTAAATAACCGTCGAAAAAAATTGTCCTGCGTGCACATCGTCAAATTTCTTTTGTTTTCCATCAATACACCTACACTTACACAATATATTATTATCTATAAATAGGTATTAATATTTGGTTTTACATAATTTTAAAAAACTATCTGGCTATTCTTTAAAGAAAGTGCCTTCGATTTTTTGCTTTTAAAATCGAAACCGGGTTGGCATATAGCCTAAGTTGAGAAAACCCGGTGGAAAACTCAAATGCTATTTTCCAGAACATTTCCAATTTTCTCTTAAAAAAATATGACAAATCAAATCTTATATTTACATAGCCTTTAGTAATTGTTTGATTTTTCTACATTTAGTAATTACTAATTAACCACTTTGAAGTAAACAATACATGAACTTTGAAACTTGCAATATTACGATATCCAAACGAAATCAATATGATCAAAGTTAAGTGACACGGAAAATCAGTGAAAACTGCATCTATTTACCTGAAAATCAAATGAGGAAACAAAGTCCATCAAATCTTTGAAATTACTGAATTTTGTCGTTTTTGATATCGCTATAATCAACTTTAAAAGTTCTGTTCAAATCTGAGACCCTGACAAGAAAATTCGCAACATAAAGAAAAGCTACTATGAAAAGTTGGTTTTAATTTAGGGAAATATTTCTATAATATTTCTCGGTCTATATATATCTGTCACTAAATCCGAAAACATTAAGAAAATTATAAATCAATAGACAAGTATAGTCACAGTCATCAGAACGCACAGTTCTTAAATATCATTTGGCTTGGATAGTTCTTTCATACACTCGGGATTATGACACACTTTGGGATAAAGTTTTTGTTCAGAGTCTTCAGCTAACGGAGCTGATGGTACCGACGACGATAGTGGAAAAAGGGTTCGCGGACAGGTTTCACCAATCTCCACATTTTCGCGTTCGCGCATTTCACGTTCTACTTCACTCTTCATGAACTCGCGATATAGTTTGTACACGTACCTGTGAGTTAGTGCATTCCACAGGCTTGCCCAAAGGTAACGTTTGCGCTGTGGGTGTTCTTTCGCGACGCGGTTGATAGTAAAATAGTTCATTACCACTGTTGTAACATAACTGATTAAGTGGATAACTGCAATAAGAAATCCAAAAATTGAAAATAAATTTCCCATATAGGATAAGAAACCCCATACTTCGGTTGCTGCTGTCATTGCTATAATTTTGATTTCTTGGTCATTAAAAATATTGGGTATATATAGTTTCTGATCTTCCATTGATCTTCCAGTGATACGTCTGGCTATTTCATTGGTAACTGCTCTTTTCTCATTAGGAAACAACAAAGATGTCTGAAATTTATACATTTCTTCCGTTGTATAAACTCCATGTGATGATATAGGTGAGATTCTGGAAAGAGTTATAGTATCTTCTTCAACATGCGCATCAAGCACTAATGCGGGTTCTGCTCTTCTGAGTTCTGGTGACAACTCAACCCAATTACCTTCTAAGTAAAATGTTGCTGGTAATTATCCTTGACAATCTATTTCTGTTCCATATTCGGAGATTATATGGGTAACAGGCGTTCTAAACATAGATTTGTTTTGATGAATGATTGGCAATTCTTAATAGCAAGATTTGGTGCGTCTAAAATCAACAATCACCGGCTTACATTTTGCAATGTAAAGGACTTCTCCCATAACTCTACCAATAAATCCAGAATTTTCTTTAATTAAATTTCCAATAAGTTCTGAGGATTGATGTGCTAATGCAATTCGATTGGCTAAGATGGCTTCTCTGAGCTCACATCTTTTTACAATAGCATCATATACCAATCCAGCCATTTGCTTTTTGACAGCGATTTCTAAAAATAATAACTTACTTAAAACTTGAGCCATTAGATCGGTGTTTTGAGTTAATAAGAAAGATTTTCTATAATAAAATCCCAATTCATCTTCAATTATCTGTTTTGTTCGGTTTGCCAAGCTCTTTGGTGACAAAGCTCTTCAAGTTTCGTTAATTTTAGTGCAAAGACAGTATCTTCAGTATCTACAATGATGTATCTAATGACTGGCACTTGGCTTACAGTTAGTATGGTCGCATTTCCTTCCCATAAGACATCAACTCCTTGGGTGTGACATACTTCTTTATGATCTTGTTCCCAAACAACTTCTCCAACTTGATCATCAAAGCAGTAGCCATTGTTGTAATGACAAACTGTGCCTGTTTTTAAATGAATTACATTTCTTTCTACATTTGCAGTTGTTTGATAATCTGACAGTTTAATTGTTATGGCTGCTGAAACGATTACATTTTCGTAAACAGTGTCTCCAATTGAGTAACGTACTCCGTTACACGAACCATCTGACTTTATCTGTCCTTGAATTGTGGTTGAAACTTCTGTCGTGCCATTTAACAACAGTTGAGTTATAGTATCTGCACCAATCCCATTACGGTTCACTGCTCGGAATTTATGTGCTTTAAGACAACCATCACGGTTTAATGTTTGAACCGTTTTAACAAGTCCTCCAGGAACTGCACTAGTATGTGAAAACATTCCACATCTTTGTACTAGTTGTTGCACCATTACTAGGCAGTTATACGTATGTACTGATACATGTTCTCGTTTCTGTACGAGCTGGATTCGGCGTGAGACAGATAAGGTGGCATTCTTCGGATCTTTGCATGGCACTACGCCTAACAGCGACAGCTTGGTCAGTTCGGTTGTCTTGTCCTGGCAGTCGTACGGTATAATGTCTGCGCTCGTCGTGGTTGATAGTGCAATGGCACAAAGGATGGCGAAAATGGCAAAAGTCATCTTCTGTAATAAAGAAAATCTCGCAAGTGCGGATTAAGGTAAAAACACAACAAAAGTTTAGTAATTTGTTTAAACAATAAGGGTGGGCAATTGAAATGTTTTGCTTTCGCGCACGCAAAACAAAGAAAAAGGGGACAAGAACTTGTTTCTTCTTTTAAATTTTTGTTTTAGGGAAGCTTATAAAAATTTAAATGTCTGAATCCCGGATCCACTTTTCGTCTGGAATTGGTCCTTGACTGCGAGTGTATCTACGGAACTCAGTAGCGGGTGCTGAACTAAGGCTGGTTGAGGGGCCTTGAGGTGACTCTTTTGAAGGTGAGTGCCCAGGAAGCTGCGGAGAAGGTGTGACCTTGGAATCTCCGGAACTTCTGGAATGAGAATGGCCGCTGGATACAGTCCTCGAACTAGGGCTTGATTGACTGCACTTGGTTGTGCTGGCTGAATTTGAATGTGTAGTCGAAAGAACTTCGCCAACTATGGTCTTTTCATTAGTAGAGGAAGAGTCGTTTGATAGGGTTAAAGGTAATGTGTGAGCGTCGGAGTTATTTAGTTCCCTATCATGCAAACTAGTTTTATTACTTACTTCTCTCTTTCTTGCAGTTAAAATGTCTTTTGCAATCGGCAAGTTAATTTCTTCACTACTAGTACTACTACTTACTGATTTCTTACTTAAGGTATTGTTTTTATTCGAAGATGCTTTTTCCATTAAGTTTGTTTTTATTTCACTATTTTTATCCTTTCTCTGATCTTCACTTGATGTATGTAAAAACTCGTATCCCTTCTCAATCTTAAGTGGTGTGTTACCTAGCTTAAATTTTTCTAAATTAGAAGCTAAACATGGCTTAATTCTATTTACATGTACTTTTTGTGTCTTACCGGTATGTAATCTTAATCGTGGCATTTCCGTTTTTAAGATCTAAAATCCTATAGGGTCCTGACCACATTTTTGCTCATTTCTTCGTAATACCTTGCTTTATTCCTTGTTCCAATAAATAAACATTTTCTCCTACTTTAAATTTATTTGGTTTTGTTGTTTTATTAAAGTGTTCGTGAAATTTGCTCGTATTTTTCTCTATATTATACAGGGCATTTTGATGTGCGATTTTCATCCGTTGCAAAAACTCTGATACGTAGTTTTCATGCGTATCATATCTTATTTTCATTGGTCTAAATAAATCGTCAAATGGATAATCCATATCTCTACCATATAGTAGGAAGAATGGACTCTCTTCTGTAGTAGAATGAGTCATTGAGCTGTATGCAGCGAGAGCATAGGGTAGCCAGATATCCCAATCTCTCTGATCTGGACTTATGTAGTGACTCAACATGTCTTTAAGTATTCTATGGAATCTTTCCAAAGCTCCATTGGTTTGAGGTCTGTACGCTGTAGTTCTTAGATGGTTGATTCTTAGTACTTCACAAATTTTTTCCATTAATCTACTTGTGAAATTAGTATCAGTAAGCAACTGTTTTGGTGTTCCATGTCTTAGGATAATTCCTTGGATAAAAGTTCTAGCTACTGTATCAGCAGTTTGGTCTTTCATTGGAAACGCTTCTACGTACTTCGTCAAAGAATTTGGTACAGTGAGAATATATTTATTCCCTAAATCTGTAATTGGTAATGGACCTACAACATCCATAGCTATTCTATAGAATGGTCTTGTTGAAGTCTTAAATTTTTGAAGTGGTGCTGGTCTTAAATGTGCCGAAGTTTTTCTTTGAGCGCACGAAATACATGCATTCACATAAAGTTTTATGTCGCTGCACATTCCTTGCCAATAAAATATCTTTTTAATTCTCTCATAAGTCTTGTCGTAACCTACATGTCCTGAGAGTGGCAAATCATGATAAATTTCCATAGTACTTAATATAAGTTCTTTTGGAGCTACAAGGGTGTCATCAATAGTCCATTGTCCGAACTTTTTGTAAACAATTCCATCTTCAGCTGCGTAAAAGTTTGTTGTTTCTCCTGAAATAATTTTGTTTAAAATTCTTAACACATCTGGATCTTTTCTTTGCAACTTTTTTATCTTTTCTCGACTCCATATGGGATCTAATTCGTTAACATTTCCTAGGTAACGCGTATTGTAGTTACTTGGGTTGTTTTTATCCTAGATAATGCATCGACATTGGAGTGGTTCTTTCAAGGTCTATATTCAATCTCAAAAGTATACTCTGATAATGCTAAAGACCATCTCATTAATCTATTATTTGGTTCTTTAACACCCATTAGCCACTTTAGAGGTTGGTGATCTGTATAAACAGTAAATTTGACTCCATAGAGATAACATCGAAACTGTCTTATACCCCATAATAGCCCTAGACACTCTCTTTCGGTAGTTGAATAATTTATTTCTGCTTTATTTAGTTGACGACTTGCATAGCCAACTGGAAGTTCTTTTCCATCGTAAATTTGGCTTAAAATGGCTCCTAATGCAAATCCTGATGCATCTGTTGATAAACAGAAACGTTTTGAAAAATCTGGATATTTTAAGATTGGTTCGTTGATTAATGCAGACTTTAATTCTTGGAAAGCCTTCTGGTTTTCTTTTTTCCACAAATATGGAGTATTCTTTTTTGTGAGGCTAGTTAAAGGTATTGCGATTTTTGCAAAGTTTGATATAAACCTTCTATAGTACGATACTAAACCTAAGAAAGATCTGATTTCTGTTATGTTTTTGGTATTGGAAATTCTTTAACTGCCTTAATTTTTCCTTCGTCTGGTCTTATTCCATCGCCTCCTACAATGTGACCTAAATATGTAGTTTCTCTTTTCAGAAAGACACATTTTTCTGGATTTAATGTAAGTCCTGCTTTTTTTATTCTGACACTTTTCTAAGTGTTCTCGAACACTGTTTTTAGAGAAATAAATTATGTCATCTTGAAAAACAAAACAATGACTTCCGGTTAATCCTGATAGAATGGCGTTCATCAATCTCTGATATGTAAATGGCGAATTAACTAATCCAAATGGCATTCTAATGCATTCATAATGTCCCCAAGGAACTGAAAACGCAGTCTTTTCTCGATCTTCTGGAGCTACTTCTACTTGCCAGAAGCCTTTAGTCATATCCAATGTTGTAAAAACTTGTGCTCCGCCTAACGAATCGATGGTTTCTTGTATATTTGGAATGGGAAAATAATCTCTTCTTGTTACTTTGTTAAGAGCTCTAAAATCTATACAGAACCTATATTTCTCCATTTTTGTTAGTTTTTTCCACTAATACAACGGGTGCCCTCCATGGTGATATAGATGGCTGTATAATCTTGTTTTTAAGCATTTCGTCAATTTGTTCACGTAAAATTTCTTGTTGTTTAAAAGGAACCCGGTGAGGTGCACGTACAATAGGTGGTGAATTATAAGTTTCTATTTTATGCTGCACTAAAGTCGTCTTCTTTAACGGCTTGTCTCCTAGGTGAAAAATATCTTTGTATTTCCTTAAAAATGACATTACTTTATCTCTTACCAAACCAACTAGATGTTTTATTGCTGCGTTCAAAACCTGCTCAAAAGACTGTTCTTGACTAGGTTTATCACGAGTGAAGCTTTCTACCACATCTTCTGTCATATCTGCTAAGTTAGCTATAGGGGTATTTTTTGGAAGAAACTGAGGTATTGGAAAAACATTTAAAATTCGTACAACCACGTTCCTTTGCAGTTCTTCTGGGCTTGGAATAGTTACTATCGAACTAGCACACAACATTCCCATCGGAAGTTGTAAAGGTTCTACGATTCTATTGCAGGGATACGTCTATCAACTGAGGCTAGAATATCGCAGCCGCTGAAAGGGGGTATCTCCAGGAATTCTCGTAGACGTGCAACAGAGGCATTCGCTCTAACTGTTTGTTTGTCTCTTGAAAACGGCTTTTCTCCATCCTTTTCGTTGTACGTATTATTTGGGCTATTGTGTAACCAATCAAGGATATTTTTTTCTTGTTACGGACTAGCAAACTGGTATTACTACTCTTTTCTGAGCAATCCATCAAATTGAGATCTCTCATCGGCTTCATACTATTCCCACTGTAAATACTTATATTTTCATTATTAGTATCTGTAAGGAAAACTTCCTTATCAGTTAGGAGCTTCTGATCTTTTGACTTTACTTCCACCGTTTTATCTAATGTCGCTTCTAGCCGTCAAAATTTTGAAAGATTAGGTGCAGGTGGTTGAATGACGTTTTCATCCGGTAGTTTAACCATTTTAGAGTTACTGTTTTCTGTAACTCCATGACTCCAATTTGGCAAAACATCTGTCATGGCTATATTACAACCATTGATTACAAATAAATTGTTTCTAAAATCTACAGTTGGCAGAACTCTTGATATAAAATCCATACCTAATAAACCTTGTGAAGGAAAACTTAACTCATCTTCACAAATTGCGCATTTCTGCTGAATGTCTCCTGATTGTAATTGAAATAGAACAAAAGTTATACCATATTTATTAATTACATTTCCTGAGATGTCTGTTATTTTTGTTGGACATTCATTTATGATTGGTAAGTTTAATCTTTTGACTAAACCGATTTTAATGAGCGAAACTGCGGCTCCTGTATCTAATAGCCATTTTGAAGGTTGATTTTGTATATAAAGCTCAATAAATCTAACTAGTTCAGGTAGTAATCTAATAACAATTGTTGACTTTTGAGATTTTTCGACGTTGACATTTGTAATGTTTTCATCTATGGTTTGGGCTTTGGAGGTTGGCGCTTGGAGTTTAAAGACCCGGGAGGACAAACTCCTCCGATTTTACCCCAGTGAAAGCAAAACAATTTTTGATTGCTAAAACAAGTTAGCTTGCTATGTCCTTTTTCTCAACATCTATAGCATCGGTCCACCATATAAGGATATTCTTTTGGAGGTTGTCTGACTCCATTATTTGACAGTAACTCTTGGTGAATTGGCTCCACGCATTTGAATAGGGCTACCACGGTTGTGAGTAAAACCTCGGGATTGTTGATATCCACCGTTTGGTTGATATCTTGCACTTTGTTGATTAAATGAAGGATTTTGTTGATATCTCTCATACCCTCTCTGATTTCCATTATTTTGGAATGTTCCTCGACTCTGTTGTTGATAACCTCCTCTTTGATTAAATTGAAAATTGCCACGAGTTGGTTGAAAACCACCTCTTTGATTAAATCCTCCGCGGCTTGGTTGATAACCTTGGTAATATGGTCTTGGATTAGGCACGTTTTGATAATGTTCTTCTGGTGATTGATTAAAATCTCTTCGAGCAAATGAGTACTTTTGATTGGGCAAATCTTCCCTTTTTGATGAAAAATATCTTATTGTTTCCTCAGGCTGTTGCCTACTGGTTGATGGATAACTTGGTCTTTCTGATGTAGACACTTCTTATCGATATTATGTCGTACTTAGTTTCTTTGATTAGTCTAGCTACTTTTTGTTCACTAATGAGAGCTTGTTCTAGACATTCCTCAACGTCATAAAATTCTCCTTTGGCTAAAACATCGTTGGCCAATTTGGTATCTATGTCTTGGAAAAATTGTTCTACCAATAGTAGATTTCTATGATATAGTTGTTGTGCCGTCATGGTATCTATCGGGAAAAATTTATTCGCAATTATTTGTAATCTTTGAACATACTCTCCTAGAGATTCCAGTGGCTTACGAATATAAGATCCTAATTCTCTTTTTCCTTCTGACATTGGAATTTTTCTGCCAAATACTTTTAGAAGGAATGTAGCGCCACGAGTTTGAGGGAATGATTTCTTGGATTCTACTGACTCGATTTCCAAGAAAGGTTTGCCAGCGATTAGGAGGGGATGAAAGCCAGTGCAATACGACTTGCGAATCGCAGAAAGTAACGATATTTGTAAAAGTTATTTTTCCTTCATAGCTAGATAAAACGAAGTCAATTAATTCGCTTAAAAGAAATGCGCCTAGGAGTTCTAGCCTAGCCAAAGTTTGTGACTTTATAGGCGCGACCCTAGATTTTGCAGATATGAGAGAAACAGATATATTGTTTTCCTCTTCTACACGAAAATATACGTTGCTGCGTAGCCTCGAATTGAAGCGTCACAGAAGCGTTACAGAAGCCGATGATTTGACAGGTATTGGTTTTTGACAGTTTGATTTGTCGGGGTAATTGAAAATTGGAAAGAAGCGGGAATTCAGAACGAAGTTTGTTCCAAGAGCCGATGATAGAAGAATCTGGTTCTTCGTCCCAGCCTATTTTCGATATCCACAACTGTTGCAAAATAAATTTTGCTTGTAGCAACAAGGGACAAAGAAAACCTAAGGGATCGAAGATTGTCCCTATGATAGATAAAATAGAACGTTTGGTTGGGGGTTTGTCCTTCATTCGGCATTGATAAGAAAAAATGTCGTTTTTTGGATGCCATTGAAGTCCTAAAACTTTGATAAAGTGGGGTTCCTCCTTGTCGAAAGAGAGAGGCATTTGACGATCGGACTCTGGCAATGTTGCCAATAACTCAGGACAATTGCTTGCCCATTTTTTAAGTTCAAATCCTCCCGACTTCAACAAATCATTGAGTTCTGTTTGAAGGGAGAGAGCTTCAGAAAGCGAAGGGCTAGTTCCCAAGATATCGTCGATATAGATTGACGTTTTTAGAACAGTACTAGCTATAGGAAAACGTTCCTTTTCTCTCTCTGCCAGCTCATTTAAGGTACGCATGGCTAGAAAAGGTGAGCATGTCATGCCAAAAGTGACAGTAGAAAGTTCCCACACTGAAAGTGGGTCATGTGGAGAAAACCTCCACAATATCCTTTGATAAGGACGGTGATAAGGATTGATAAGGACTTGACGGAACATCTGTTTGATGTCAGAAATGTAGGCAATAGGATTAAGACGAAACGTAAGGAGTAAAGAAGCAATATCCTTTTGAAGTTTCGGTCTAGATAACAATGTGTCATTGAGACTAATATTTTTTGGGGTGACTGCCGAACAATCCCAGACTACCCTTAATTTTGTACTTAAGCTTTCCGGCTTTAGTACGCAATGATGTGCTAAAAACACGATACGTCGACCTTTGGTTGACTAGATAAAACTAAACTCATATGATTAGAATCGATATAGTCTTGCATGAAACTTGAATAGGCAGTGTACAGATCAGGATTTTTGATTAATCTATTTTCTAGAAGTAAAAATCTACGATAAGCTTGCGGATAAGTATTTCCTAGGTCAGGGTTTATTTTATCTTTAAACGGAAGATCTACCATGAATCTACCGCTCGGTTGCCGTACTACACTAGCAGTAAAAATTGATTCTGCCTGTTTTTCTTCCTTTGATAAGATTTGTTTTTTAGGCAAATGTTCGATTTCCCAAAACCTAGGGAGAATGACCTCTAAAGGAGGTGAATGACTCGTTAAAAAACAACTGGTTCGTTCCGTAAGACTACCTACTTTGTCAACCTTTCCCATGACGACCCAGCCAAAGATAGTTTCAAGGGCTGAAGGCTGCCCTACCTGTCCAAGAACCCTGCCCTCCTTGAATATCTGTGCGAATAGCTCGCAACCAATAACCAGGTCCACAGGTCCAGATTTGAAATAAGATGGGTCGGCAAGTTTAAGGTTTTCCAAGTGTTTCCACTGATTATCGTTCAAAGTGAATGTAGGCATATTGGAACATAGTTGTGGAACAACAATTGCTTCGAAATTAACTAAAGGAGTGACTTGTCCTTGTGGCTTAATGTGACATTGAACGAGCCCTTTGGAAGTACAAGAAGACATCTGATTTAATCCGAATATTTCAGTGGTGTAACTTCGCCTAGGAAGATTAAGACGCTGAATACACTTTTCACTGATGAATCCTGTCTGTGATCCAGAATCAAGCAATGCCCTTACAGGTTGAAAATTTCCGCAACCGTCCATAACATCTATTATGGCGGTGCATAAAAGAAAGGTACCTGAAAGTCCTGAGGTATTTAATGACACATGAAGATTATTGACAGGTGGTGTGTGAATGACAGGACTAGTATCTTGGCTTCCAGACTTTTGATTAGTTTCTAAGATATGAGTTAAAGTGTGGTGCCTTTTACTATTGCAAGTCCTGCATGAATATTTTGATTTGCACGTATCTACCCCATGCAGGGGTGAAAACACGCTAGACATAATTTTTTCTGCTTGACGAAAGATAGGCGATCGATAGGTGAGAGATCAAGAAATGTGTGACCTTGATTACACCGGAAACATTTTATTCCCGTACTTGAATTAGTTGAGGTGCCAGCCAGTCCTATAAAAGGCGAATTGGATGATTTATAGGTAGGCTTTTGCGCAAACAGATTTTGCATAGAATTTGATTTTTGATAGATAGGCACCTTTTTGGGTGCTGTTGATTGAGGAAGTGATTCCAAAACTTTACATCTTTTTTCTAGAAATTGAAAAAGTGACTGAAAAGTGGGAATTTCGGTATTAGTATTGGCGTGACTCATTTCGAAATTTGAACGCGTCGGAATATCCAATTTTTCTAACAAAATGAAAAAAATAATAAAGTCCCAACTGTCAACGTCAAAGCTAAGTGATTTTAAAATTTCTAGGGATTCAGAAAAGGTGTCAATTAAATTACGCAATTCTTTAGCTGACTCGTTTTTAAGGTGGAGTTCATAATTGAGCTTAAAGCATCATTTGCGAGGTCTCGCTTGTTTTGATATCTATTGACTAATTTGTCGTAAGCAATTTTATAATTTTGATCAGATAAGCTAATCCCTGATATCAATTTTAAAGGCTCATCCTCGAGATATGAAAATAAATATTGAAGTTTTCGAACGTTACTTAGACTTTGATTTTGATCTATAATGTTATTAAAAAGATCGAAAAAGCTTGGCCATAATTTTTTATCACCTCGAAATATGGGAATACCTAACTCTTTGAGTTTTGGATTTTCGTTTTGTCGAACATATGATCCCGAAAAGGATGGGGCCTCAACCGGAAATATTTTAGAGTAAACCCCCTTACACGCATAAAAATATTTACGAGCTTCTGAAAGGATCGCATCCTGTGTTTTAAACTCCTCGTCGTCCGCGTTGTCTATCAACATAATGACGTCATTATGCGCCAGCATGCATTTATCGAAGGTTTCATCCAAATCGGAATACCTCACTTGAAACTCGTTTCTCGCTTTTTCATCCTTTGCCGCGGTCTGTGAAAACACATAACACTCGGTGACCGCAGATAAAAAACCCTTGCGTTTTTGTACGGCTTTTTTGACAGACATGATTTTACCTTTGAAATTACGAAATTGTCGGTAAATATACAATTAACGCTAAATTAATGCTTCTGAAATAGAAAAATGACGAATTGTCGAAAATATGCACTAATTTATCGCAATTGATGAAAATTGTTTTAAATATCGAAATGATATGAAACACCCTAACACATAAATGAGAAATGTTTTTGTTTGTTTTGTTTTGTGTTTCCTTCGCTTTGTTTACTGAATTACCACGCGCTACACACGTGCTTGTTTATACCACGCGGACTTTCTCTCGTTTCAATACGATGCGAAAAAATTCAAGGCCGTCTTGTTTTCGGCTTGCAAATAATTATTAATACCGTCGTATGGATTTATTATTTAAAAATAATCCGGTTCGAAGGACCACTTATGATAACTCGCGGATAGAAAAACGAAAAATGCAATGGACTGTATAAATTAATTAATGATATCGCGAGCAAACATAAATATATTGATATGAAATTACGAAATAATCAAACGTCCATAGGTAAAATATTTGTGCCACACAACGGTAATCAGAGACAAATGCACTCACCACTTTGCATCCACTTTCTCCACGTTCCAAGGGGCCCCTGATTGGATCTAATGATGTCACCACGTAGCTGAAGGGCTGAAGTTTCTAGTTCTATGCTTCAGTACACAAAAATCGAGCACTTTCAGGTGTAGATATTTGAAATAGTTGGAGAACGAAATTAACACGCCATTTTCTCGAGGCGGTCGACAAGGATCTGACCGGTTATTGGTGCGCATGTCCAAATACGTGAAATGCGCTTTGTCCTTCATACAATTGTGTGGTTTTAAAAATATATATAAACAACCGCGAAATTTAGCGGGAGCTAACAGATATCCAAACTTATTATACTTACAGCAAGCAAAAATATCTGATTTAAAATGTAGAGTTTGGTTTTTTCCTACCTTTCAATAAAGGTAAGGTGTATTACCTTAGTGTATTTAACAACTTAGATTTTTTTTATGAAAAGTGAGGAGGTAGTAAGTAGGAAAGACTACTTCAAAGCAAAGGATTAGAGGATTAATAATGCAAACAAATTTTAAAGGTTAAGAAAGTAAAGTTTTTTGTTTGTATTTATTTATTTTAGGAATCAGGCGAAAAAAACCAGGTTAAGTTATTTTTTATTTTTTATTTTTAATTGATATTAAAGATGTTGTCCTAATAGTTTATACGAACAACAAAAATAATTGTCAAACATATAGTACTATACTATTTTAAGACAAGCTTATATTTTAGTATTAGACGTTTAGAGCAAGGTTAGGTTAGGTTTGGCATGGTTAGCTTCAGTTAGGTTAGGTTAGGTAAGATTTGGCTTGGGCATAACCCTTAGAAGTAAATATCGAATTTTAAGACTTTGTGCAGTTAAAAAGTAAGATTAAATAATGCATTAATAGGTTAGCCATGGTTGGGTTAGATCAGAAGTGATAATAGCCTAGAAGTGGATTACCTCTAAATACTTCAATAATGTCACAGAAAAACTTACGATAGAGATGATACTTGGCACACACTTAGGTATTGTGCTTAGTCTAATTACGTATATTTCCTTAGTTATAGCAAAAATATTCTTATATCAATTTTGGCAACATTTGGCGATTTCTAAAATAGGATTTCAAAGATATGTAATACAATGATCTTATTATTAAAATAGGAAGTAGTTGATGGTGTCCATTTTAAATCTTAAACAACAGTTTTGCAATTTTGTTTTATCTTTTAAATACTATAGCTGGTTCTTTTCTATAGCTGCTCCAGAATGAGTCAGAGAGCTTAACTTTAACTACAAAGTTAAGCAGTCGTAAGTAGGGGATGGTGGGGAAATATCGATCAATTAAGACTTTATACTTTTGATTTTTAATAAATGACAAAGCCGCATGTTAGCGACGCTGTCATTTTTTTCCAGTTTCACAGATATGTAGATGATCGTTTTTACCCGCTGAACGATATTACCCTCCGTTTCCTTACATTTAAATCAAGAAAGAAATATATACCTACTTAAAATACTGACATTCAATTACGATGGGAATCAAATGATTCGATTAATAATATATTTCAAAAAAATCACAGGATGTTTTACACATAACATTCATCACAGAATCACATGAAATAAAATACTATCGGAAAAAGAAAGATTATTGAATACCTATACCTATATTCCAAAGCAAAACTTAATAAAACTTATAGATAAGGCAAGACTCTGCAATTTTCAATACTACCTACTTGTTTATTTTTTATAAAATATTTATAGCAATGCTTATTTTTTTCCGATTTCTCTTTTTACTTTTTGGATGGTACCTAAATACTTAACGGTTGTGTCTTATATTAATTAATTTTTGGAATTAATTAATTTCTGGCATAAATCTTATACAGGGCAGGGCATAAAATTAGCGAGATTTTCATCCTTAATTGGAGTTTTTGTAGTTTTAGTATGTTGTAGCTTTGTAATTAGGTAAAATCAGCTGAAGTTTGATTTAAGTTAAATCAGCTAAAAAAAATAAAATAACAATTTATATAGAGCGATATATTATATATGCGTTTATCGTATGTAATGCTATAAAGGTAATCAATAGGTGGTTACTTTGCTAAAAGTGACGATAAAGCTACGTTTGCGCTACCGCAAAACAACGGTAACGTTAACATCAACATTGGGTCAAAATTAATGTGTGATAATCTTTTTTTTACGCTATTACAAATTATTTGCGCTAATTAGATTTAAATAATTACAAAACTTCTCTGTGTAACAAATTTTGCTAGAGTTTAGCAACTGAGATCATCACAAAGGTAGAGTAATCAAATAAATTTGGCGCTTTAAAATAAAAAAATATGGGAAAAGACTCTAGTAGATATATAGAGTATTTTATTGCGCAAGAAGGGTCAATTTCCAATATCCGTCAAAAGAAGGAACGGTACCTAAATCGGTTGATATTTTCAGGCAGAGAGTTAATTAGGCGTGTTTTCCAGAATTCTGCTTCGCTATTGGCCTACATCTACTGAGCTCAACAGTTTAGTCGGCTACCGCAAGGGCTTAGATTTTACAAGGGGTAATAATTAATTAATTAAAATTTAATGGTTTACTGGTAGAATTGTACCCAAAATAAAGTTTTTTTTTATTTATGCAAATTTCCATTTCGTACCGTAATAAAATGATTTAATGCAAATGGTTTCTTACCGCTTATAATAATAAATAGGTAGTAAGGAAAAATCATCCATGTTATTGAGTGTCGAAAGTTAATTTAACGTATTTTTGAATTAACTTAATTTACAAGCGGCAATTATTAATTTTATTCCAATTTTCGATTTTTATAATCTCTATCTGTTGAAATAATACATGTAAAGTAAGGTCAAAAATCATTAATTCAACTAACAACTTTACTAACTAAATAAAAATTTAGCTAGGGTTCCGAATTAAAATTTTGCTGATCCGTCTACCAATTGTAGAAACGGCAATGTAGTAGCGCAAAGCAGCAGCTTATAGAGCGCTATATATTATCTTTCTTATCTCATTAACTATTATTTTGTAAGTGCTGAAAGAAATACACACTACATGCAAAAATTAATGATCACGCTTTAGCGTCTTCTTGAATTTCTAGAAGTAAAGTTCTAGGTGATATCTGGTAGTTTTTAGATGACTTAAATTTCTGTCGTCACCTGTTTTTTTCACGCTTTGGCGGCTTCTATGTGTTGTACCAATTTATTATCACTCATCTCGTTTTATAATGTTAAATTTCTTTCCAAAAAAGAAATAATTAAAAAGAAACAAAATTACTTGATTGAGTTCGATTAGCAGTATAACCAAACTTTTCCTAGGTGCTTTTAATTTTAAAATTGAGAGTTAGCAGTATAACTTCTCCAAATTGGACCAAAATAACCTCTAAGGTCGATTTTATACCAATGGTTAATACCAAAGTTTAATAAAACAAAAGGAATACCAATTTTTTAAGTTTACCTATTAAAAAAAATAGTACCAACGTTTTACGACCAAGTTAGATTTTACTAAAAAAAAGAAGAGAAATTTATCAAAATTTTGAATTTATCTACTAAAATTATTAATCTAAGTAATCTGTTTTTTACTAACGGTTTAAGTTTGCTAAAAAAAACTAAATAAAAGTAAAAATTAAAAACAGATTCTACCAATGTTTAATATTGCACTATACACTAAAAAAATAAACTGGAATCTACCAACGTTTTATTTGCCATTTCTCTATGAAACACAGGCTCCCAATTTGTTAATAAAGTTTGTGACAAAACTAAAACACCCCACACCTGACACCAATTTGTAACGGGCGAGCGGTCATTATATATATTTATTTGATTATTTATTTAAGGCAACTACTTTATTTAGGTTTTATGTGAATATTTTGTGAGATAGTAATACCCAATAGAAACAGAGATAGAGTGGGACACAACACCAAGATGACACATGCGAGTCTTTCCTGGTGCGCTTCATCTGAAACAATGTAGATCTCTGGAAAAACAAAGTAGTTCTCGGGGCCGAATCCATGTTGGCGTTCTACAGTCTTTGTTAGTACATGAGTAAGCTTACTTACCAATTCAAATCTTAAACCTCTAGACAACTGGTACTCGATTGGATGATATTTCTTTTTCACTATATTTCACTGTTTTGTTTTGATATGTATCTGATTTGAACTGCCCATAAAAGTTATTTAGATCAGGCAAATCTGAGATTAACTAAACTTCTTGATTTGATCTGAATTAGCTTTTTACCAATTTTTAGCTATAACACACTAGTATACTCAGCTTGCTCTAACATTAAATAATCGATAGGTTGTTTATCATATTTGTAGTTTTATTTTTAATTTTGTTGTTAAATAAGAAGGCCTTGTTTCTGGACTAGGCAAGTGTATATTTTAAAATAAAAAGATGAAAATATGACAAATTAAAAAACAAAGAAATAAAAATGTGATAAAGTTAATTACTTGACAAAATTAAACAAACAAAGCTAAATCATGTTTTATTTTAGGCAATTCTATTTCCACCCTGTTCTCAAGTTTTTAGACTTTAAATAAAAATCCCAAGCTTAGGCAAAACCTTGATAAATTAATAAAAACCCACATTACCCATGTCTTATTCAACTGATTTAAAACCCATTTTGATCCTAAAATAGTTTCCCACAAATCAAAAGTAAATACACAGAATTGTCTAAAATTATCCAAGTTTGTCAAATAAAGAAAGGGTTGAGGCAGTGTAATAATTGATACTTGACATTGTTTGCCCGCTGTTAGAAAAACGATAACTGCAATGGACTGTATATATTTTATTAATAAAAGCGCGAACAAACATAAATATATTGATAGGAAATCACGAAATAATCAAAAGGTCCATAGTTAATTGCTGGTACCACACAACGGAAATCAGAAACAAAGCACTCACCAGTTTGCAGCCAATTTCTCCACGTTCCAGGGGCCCCTGTCCATTTCTAATGATGGCACCACGTAGCTGAAGAGCTGAAGTTTCCAGTTCTATGCTTCAGTACACCAAAATCGAGCACTTTCAAGTGTAGAAATTTGTAAATGTTGGAGAAAGTAAATTAACACGCCATTTTCTCGAGGCGGTAGAAAAGGATCTCCCTGATTCTTGATGCGCATGTCAAAATGCGCGAAAATATACTCTGTCCGTCATCCAATTGTGTGGTTTTTAAAAAGTAAAAACAACCGCGAAATTTAGCGGGAGCTAACATAACTGCCCTCCAAAACACACAATTTTAGAATATCAACCGGACAGATAGAGATATAAGAAAAAATGATCGACCGATAAATATAAATGAATGAAAAACAGAAAAGAAGCGTAAGTTTATTTAGAGATAACGAAAACCCGAGAAAGGCAAAACAAACAAACAAAAATTCAAAAAAAAATAAAAATAAAGAAAAACCTATTGTAATACCCGGTAATAGGTAGAAAAATGAAAATTAGTTTTAATTCGGCAAGAGGCACAGTTTTAGAACTGGCCGCTTGTAAACACCGGTAGCCGTTCGTACCGTCGCTACACGCACTTGACCGTCTCCGCCGGGATGCAATTCGAGAACCCGACCGACTGGCCATTTCAAAGGTGATTGGATGTGATCACTCGTTATGATAACCAAATCATTTAATTTGATATTTGGGGACGAATCAGCCCACTTGTGTCGCTGTTGTAGCGTATGCAAATACTCTACAGAATACCTTTTCCAAAAATCATTATGTAGTTTTTGGATTAGTTGCCATCTCGAGAGCCGATTTAGGGGAACCTCGGACAAATCTGACTCCGGAATTAAGGGGTTCAAGGGTCAAAAAATGCCCAGGGGTAAGAGGTTGAAGATCGTGTGGGTCTGAAGAGGCAGGAGATAAAGGGCGACTATTAAGTACGGCTTCTATGCGACATGTAAGGGTGGACATTTCCATGATGGACAACTTCTGGTCGCCGACAACTCGAACAAAATGAGTTTTAAAACTTTTGACGCCAGCTTCTGCCAGGCCATTGAAATGTGGACTGAGAGGGGGTCCCAGGTGCCAACGAATAGAAAGTCTGGTGGACGCACTTCTTGCGTAATCAAGTAATTGGTTACAAAACCCTATAAAATTACTGCCCTGATCTGACCACCATTGCGTCACGCTTCCACGTCTGGAAATGAATCGATGGAATGCACCTACAAACCCTTCGGTGGACAGTTCCATGGTTAATTCCAAATGCACGCAATGTGTGGCCGTACAGACAAATACACAGACATACGATTTGAAAGCTTTACAACCACGGTAACGATGAGGAATCACAAAGAAAGGTCCACAAAAGTCGATAGCTACACTCGAAAAAGGTTTAAGTTGATTGATTCGATGAGCGGGAAGTGAACTCATTATGGGCGGTCTATAGGGTTTAGTGTTGATTCTAAAACATTGCAAGCACTTGGATATGGTTCTTTGAATTGCCCGTCTGGCAGATAATATCCAAAATTGCTGTAAAAGCAGATTATGTAATTTGGTAAACTTATCACGTCCTTGCAATGCAACTATAGGTAAATTTAGTGGGAATAAGGACACTGTTGTTCTGGTAAATATACGTTTTAATCCATCGGTAACGTTTCGACAATGGTTTTTGTCTTCATCAGACCTTCAGACTAGAAGGTCTGATGAAGACAAAAACCATTGTCGAAACGTTACCGATAGATTAAAACGTATATTTACCAGAACAACAGTGTCCTTATTCCCACTAAATTTACCTATAGATTATGTAATGTTTTAAACCCAGGATGAAGGTATTGTCGATGAGTGGACTCGATAAGAAGAGTAGTTAAACGATGGTTACTCGAAAGTAAGACGGGGTGTTTTGCAGAATAAGACAAAGGGTCAGATTTTTGTAATCTGCCACCGACTCTAATCATATTATTTTCATCAAGAAAAGGTGAAAGTTTTCGAAAAGCTTTCGGTATTGGTTTCCCCTTAGATAACGCGGAAAAAAGCTCAGAAAAGCAAGAACCTTGAACGCGTTTGATAAGAAGGTGTAACGCACTTTGCATCTCACCGGTGGTAGGAAAAACAATATTTTCAAAAATAATTTTTTGGTCCGGTGGATTAGTGGGTTTTTGATAGGAATGGTTTTGAAAAAGGTTAACTATTCGAAGGACATAACAAATGATACGTTGAATTTTTGATATAGATGAATATTTGATAAGAAGCTGATCTAAGAAGTTAACGTCAATTATCGCATTGCAACAGACCTTTGGCTTTTCCTCCAGATTAATATCTCCGAAATCAATCGGCATTTTTGATTTATGAAAATCAGGCCATTCGTTTTTAGGAGACCATAAATACGACGGTGCGTTCCACCACATGTCATGTGACATGAGCTGTGAAGGGGTGGCCCCTCGTGACGCAATATCGGCTGCATTTAAAGCAGAAGGAATGTAGCGCCATGAGTTTGAGGGAATGATTTCTTGGATTCTACTGACTCGATTTCCAACACAGGTTTGCCAGCGATTAGGAGGGGATGAAAGCGAGTGCAATACGACTTGCGAATCGCAGAAAGTAACGGTATTTGTAAAAGTTAATTTTCCTTCATAGCTAGATAAAACGAAGTCAATTAATTCGCTTAAAAGAAATGCGCCTAGGAGTTCTAGCCTAGCCAAAGTTTGTGACTTTATAGGCGCGACCCTAGATTTTGCAGATATGAGAGAAACAGATATATTGCTTTCCTCTTCTACACGAAAATATACGACGCCTGCGTAACCTCGAATTGAAGCGTCACAGAAGCCGATGATTTGACAGGTATTGGGTTTTGACAGTTTGATTTGTCGGGGTAATTGAAAATTGGAAAAAAGCGGGAATTCAGAACGAAGTTTGTTCCAAGAGTCGATGATAGAAGAATCTGGTTCTTCGTCCCAGCCTATTTTCGATATCCACAACTGTTGCAAAATAAATTTTGCTTGTAGCAACAAGGGACAAAGAAAACCTAAGGGATCGAAGATTGTTCCTATGATAGATAAAATAGAACGTTTAGTTGGGGGTTTGTCCTTCATTCGGCATTGATAAGAAAAAATGTCGTTTTTTGGATGCCATTGAAGGCCTAAAACTTTGATAAAGTGTGGTTCATCCTTGTCAAAAGAGAGAGGCATTTGACGATCGGATTCTGGCAATGTTGCCAGTAACTCAGGACAATTGCTTGCCCATTTTTTAAGTTCAAATCCTCCCGACTTCAACAAATCATTGAGTTCCGTTTGAAGGTAAAGGGCTTTTGAAAGCGAAGAGCTAGTTCCCAAGATATCGTCGATGTAAATTGACGTTTTTAGAACACTACTAGCCATAGGAAAACATTCCTTTTCTCTCTCTGCCAGCTCATTTAATGTACGCATGGCTAGAAAAGGTGAGCATGTCATGCCAAAAGTGACAGTAGGTAGTTCCCACACTGAAAGTGGGTCCTGTTGAGAAAACCTCCACAATATCCTTTGATAAGGACGGTGATAAGGATTGATAAGGACTTGACGAAACATCTGTTTGATATCAGCAATGTAGGCAATAGGATTAAGACGAAACGTAAGGAGTAAAGAAGCAATATCCTTTTGAAGTTTCGGTCCAGATAACAACGTGTCATTGAGACTAATATTCTTTGGGGTGGCTGCCGAACAATCCCAGACTACCCTTAATTTTGTACTTAAGCTTTCCGGCTTTAGTACGCAATGATGTGCCAAAAAACATGATACGTCGACTTTTGGTTGACTAGGTAAAACTAGACTCATGTGATTAGAATCGATATAGTCTTGCATGAAACTAGAATAGGCAGTGTACAGATCAGGATTTTTGAGTAATCTATTTTCTAGAAGTAAAAATCTACGATAAGCTTGCGGATAAGTATTTCCTAGGTCAGGGTTTATTTTATCTTTAAACGGAAGATCTACCATGAATCTACCGCTCGGTTGTCGTACGACACTCGCAGTAAATATTGATTCCGCTTGTTTTTCCTCCTTTGATAAGATTTGTTTTTTAGGCAAATGTTCGATTTCCCAAAACCTAGGGATAATGACCTCTAAAGGAGGTGAATGAATCGTTAAAAAACAACTGGTTCGTTCCGTAAGATTACCTACTTCGTCAACTTTTCCCATGACGACCCAGCCAAAGATGGTTTCAAGGGCTGAAGGTTGCCCTATTTGTCCAAGAACCCTGCCCTCCTTGAATATCTGTGCGAATAGCTCGCAACCAATAACTAGGTCCACAGGTCTAGATTTGAAATAAGATGGGTCGGCAAGTTTAAGGTTTTCCAAGTGTTTCCACTGATTATCGTTCAAAGTGAATGTAGACATATTGGAACATAGTTGTGGAACAACAATTGCTTCGAAATTAAGTAAAGGAGTGACCTGTCCTTGTGGCTTAATGTGACATTGAACGAGCCCTTTGGAAGTAAGAGAAGACATTTGATTTAATCCGAATATTTCAGTGGTGTAACTTCGCCTAGGAAGATTAAGACGCTGAATACACTTTTCACTGATGAATCCTGTCTGTGATCCAGAATCAAGCAGTGCCCTTACAGGTTGAAAATTTCCGCAACCGTCCATAACACCTATTATGGCGGTGCATAAAAGAAAGGTACCTGAAGGTCCTGAGGTATTTAATGACACATGAAGATTATTGACAGGTGGTGTGTGAATGACAGGACTAGTATCTTGGCTTCCAGACTCTTGATTAGTTTCTAAGATATGAGTTAAAGTGTGGTGCCTTTTACTATTGCAAGTCCGGCATGATAATTTTGATTTGCATGCGAGGGATAAAAACACGCTAGACATAATTTTTTCTGCTGGACGAAAGATAGGCGATCGATAGGTGAGAGGTCAAGAAATGTTTGACATTTCGAAAGCATGTGACCCTGATTACACCGGAAACATTTTATTCCCGTGTTTGAATTAGTTGAGGTGCCAGCCAGTCCTATAAAAGGCGAATTGGATGATTTATAGGTAGGCTTTTGCCCAAACTGATTTTGCATAGAATTTGATTTTTGATAGGTAGGCACCTTTTTGGGTGCTGTTGATTGAGGAAGTGATTCCAAAACTTTACATCTTTTTTTTAGAAACTGAAAAAGTGAGTGAAAAGTGGGAATTTCGGTATTAGTATTGGCGTGACTCATTTCGAAATTTGAACGCGTCGGAATATCCAATTTTTCTAACAGAATGAAAAAAATAATAAAGTCCCAACTGTCAACGTCAAAGCTAAATGATTTTAAAATTTCTAGGGATTCTGAAAAGGTGTCAATTAAATTACGCAATTCTTTAGCTGACTCGTTTTTTAATGTAGAGTTTATAATTGTGCTCAAATCATCATTTGCGAGGTCTCGCTTGTTTTGATATCTATTGACTAATTTGTCGTAAGCAATTTTATAATTTTGATCAGATAAGCTAATCCCTGATATCAATTTTAAAGGCTCATCCTCGAGATATGAAAATAAATATTGAAGTTTTCGGACGTTACTTAGACTTTGATTTTGATCTATAATGTTATTAAAAAGATCGAAAAAGCTTGGCCATAATTTTTTATCACCTCGAAATATGGGAATACCTAACTCTTTGAGTTTTGGAGTTTCAGATTCGTTTTGACGAACATATGATCGCGCAAAGGATGGGGCCTCAACCGGAAATATTTCAGAGTAAACCCCCTTACACGCATAAAAATATTTACGAGCTTCTGAAAGGATCGCATCTTGCGTTTTAAACTCCTCGTCGTCCGAGTCGTCTATCATCATAATGACATCATTATGTGCCAACATGCATTTATCGAAGGTTTCATCCAAATCGTAATACCTCACTTGAAACTCGTTTCTCGCTTTTGCGTCCGTTGCCGCGGTTTGTGAAAACACATAACACTCGGTGATCGCAGATAAAAAACCCTTGCGTTTTTGCACGGCTTTTTTGATAGACATGATTTTTACCTTTGAAATGACGAAATTGTCGGTAAATATACAATTAACGCTAAATTAATGCTTCTGAAATAGAAAAATGACGAATTGTCGAAAATATGCACTAATTTATCGTAATTGATGAAAAATGTTTTAATATCGAAATGGTATGGAACAAATCTAATCACAGAAATCGTGCTTGTTTGTTTTGATTGCTTCTCGATTTTTGTTTACTGAAATGACCACGCGGTAAGCCCTGCGTTACCATAGCAGCGGACCGAAAACAGGTGAACTGCGCCGAAACCGAAGGTCGAACGAAAATCTCTCTCGGTTCAATACGATTGGCAAAATTCAAGTCCGTGTGATCTCGGCGAAAATGTGAAATGGCCGACTTATTAATACCGTCGTATGGAGTAAATTTAAATAATTCGGGTCGAAGGAACACTTTATGTTTGCCCGCAGGTAGAAAAACGATAACTGCAGTGGACTGTATATATTTTATTAATGAAAGCGCGAACAAACATAAATATATTGATAGGAAATCACGAAATAATCAAAAGGTCCATAGTTAATTGCTGGTACCACACAACGGAAATCAGAAACAAAGCACTCACCAGTTTGCAGCCAATTTCTCCACGTTCCAGGGGCCCCTGTCTTGATCTAATGATGGCACCACGTAGCTGAAGGGCTGAAGTTTCCAGTTCTATGCTTCAGTACACCAAAATCGAGCACTTTCAAGTGTAGAAATTTGTAAATGTTGGAGAAAGTAAATTAACACGCCATTTTCTCGAGGCGGTAGAAAAGGATCTCCCTGATTCTTAGTGCGCATGTCAAAATGCGCGAAAATGTACTCTGTCCGTCATCCAATTGTGTGGTTTTTAAAAAGTAAAAACAACCGCGAAATTTAGCGGGAGCTAACAGACATTACTTACAAAAGTTAAAGTTTGAAAACACGGCGCACGCGCTGATATTTTAAAACCCGACTGACTTTTCAAAACTTTAAGACGGAACTAAATTTTAACTTTACAACTTGAAAAAACTGCTCTCAGATTATCCCTTCTTATTTGACATTAGGTAGGCGTCCCTAAATTGGAAAAAACCTATACGTATACATATTATTCCTAAAATTTTGTGTGTAAAAACAGAGACAAGAAATAAAGTCAGTGACACAAAAAAAGAACAAAACACCAAATTTTCCCTAACTTAATTTAAGTAAAGATGGCCTACTCTTAGAGACGTCCCACGGGAACACCCACAAATAAAAAAATTCAGTTAAACCTCAAAATCACCCTAGATTACCCAATTTCAGAAAATAAAGAAAGCTACTCCAAAAGTTACCTAAACTAATCTAAAAAATGAAACGAACATCCTAGTAATGTCCAGTTTAAAATTTACTAATTATTTATTAAAATTGACCAATTAAAAAAAAATCACTTTGCCTTTAAAGAAAGTGCCTTCGATTTTTTGCTTTTAAAATCGAAACCGGGTTGGCATATAGCCTATGTTGAGAAAACCCGGTGAAAAACTCAACTGCTATTTTCCAGAAAATTTCCAATTTTCTCTTAAAAAAATATGACAAATCAAATCTTATATTTACATAGCCTTTAGTAATTGTTTGATTTTTCTACATTTAGTAATTGCTAATTAACCACTTTGAAGTAAACAATACATGACCTTTGAAACTTGCAATATTACGATATCCAAACGAAATCAATATGATCAAAGTTAAGTGACACGGAAAATCAGTGAAAACTGCATCTATTTACCTGAAAATCAAATAGGAAACAAAGTCCATCAAATCTTAGAAATTACTCAATTTTGTCGTTTTTGATATGGCTATAATCAACTTTAAAAGTTTTGTTCAAATCTGAGACCCTGACAAGAAAATTCGCAACATAAATGAAAGCTACTATGAAAAGTTGGTTTTAATTTAGGGAAATATAAACTATTTCTCGGTCTATATATATCTGTCACTAAATCCGAAAACATTAAGAAAATTATAAATCAATAGACAAGGGCCTTGTGGTCTGGGTTTAAAAGCCACTTCAAATTTTTAAAGCTTAAGCGTGTGTTTAAAGTATGACATTTATTGACGAAATCACAAAGATTATGTCAAAATTACAAGAGCTAACTCTTGTCTGGTTCTAAGAGTGTAAAATATATGAACCACATGTTTTTCTGCTATGGGAAAAAGCTCTAGTCGATATTATATTATATTTAAAGAAATAGACTTTAAGAAAAAAATGTGAGAAATATTCAAAATAAAATATGGAAAATTCTGTTAAGATATAACTTGGCATGCTGTTTAAGGACTCCCTACGAAGTTAGGAAAAATAGTGCTTTGCTCGGCGTCGCATTATAGGTAGCGTTGCGACGCCCTTAAGGTGAAGATTGATAGTAACTTACTTTTTGTCAAATATCTCAAAAACGGTTCATTCGTAGGACAATTTTGTTTTTAGTTTTATGCAGCTAGTAGATGTATCTTTTTACTGCTCTATAACAATAACAAATATTTTGAGTTTTTTTTATTAAAAATCGGAGAAGTGAAATTTTCCCCAAAATTTAAATTTGTAAAATTTTTGGATTATTTGGTTCCCTCCAAAACAGTTTAGTGGTGATTTTGATCTCGTATAATAATTATTGTATTTTTTGAGTTAGCCTATCATAATGTGATTAAATTTATGTATTATCTTTACTGTTTGGCAGTGGTAATCTGATGGGGAAGAGAGACAAAAAATAGAGATGGAAAATGCAAAAATATTTTACGGGGACACCTTCTATGATTACTAATTTTGTGGCCTATTAAAATGCGTTGTGTGACATTTGTGGCAGCTTAAAGACGTTGCCGCCATTTTGTGACACAAAAAACCCACTGAATAATTAAACGAATATCTGGAAGCAGAACTGTATTTTCCAGCTAGGTAAAACATTGATATGCCCGGTAACTTTTATACAGTGGAGAAGGGAGGGGTTCAGAAATAAGAAAATTTTAAGTGCGCCACATTATTTAATACCAATGTTTTACAAAGAAGATCTTAAATAAAATACAGTTCAACCCAAACGTTGTAGCTAAACAATGAAATTCTACCTACTTCCGAGGCTTCCAGAGTATTTGTGTAATTAAAAAACCAAAAAAATTGACTAATAAACGAGATAAAATTCTAAAAGATTTTTAACTGAATCAAAATGATAAAACTAGAAGCACTTTACAGGTAGATGGACTCCTTTAACAGGTCATAGTGTATCTACATCTGAGTCAGTAGCATAGGACTCAATTATATGAATGATTGTAAAAAAAAATATACTTCCAAAATCGTTCCATCATAGGGGAGATCTGGACCAAATATCTGCTGTCATCATTCTACGTTGGGTAGGATGAGACAGACAGCAACCCAGTCCGAGATCTACCCCATGAGGTAGAACAATGTAAGGAAACTGCTGAAAAAAAAAAATAACCTCATCTCTCTTTTGTCTCTGCAAAGTTGGTTCACTGGATTGTACAAATAACACAGAAATTTAGTTCATCTTGTATATTTTGATTGTAAAACCTGAGAAAAATACCAAACAAGTCAGGGACAAAATAGCAAGGCACTTTAAATTTGACAGTAAAATTATCTTAAATAAATGAAATGAAGGAAACAAGTCAATGTAGTAAATATGCCGCAAAACTAGGGTTATGACGTCATACCTTATCTTGCATTTACAAGAGGTGTTAAATTATACTGTAAAAATTATATTGGAAAAGATTATGTCTAAATTATATATGAAAAAAAATTATAGTTAAGGCTTGCTCCTACCTTGGTCCTTGATTATTTTATGTATAAATGTGTGTTCTAGTTTGTAAACCTGGAGTTGTCCAGACACCTCCTCACTGCTACTGCTGCTCCTGGTTTGCCCGCGCCTCCCCTAAAGATCCCTTAGCACATGGTACTAGGGCAGCACATGGTTGTAGAAAGATTGTGGGATTCTTGCCCGAGCGTAGAACCCTGTGGAAAATGAAATGTTTCAGTTTCCTGGAATTCGTCAATTTTGCACGAAGTTCCCCTACACCGAGCAACTTAAATCGAGAACCCAATGTCGACTCAATAAAACAAAGTAGATTTAAACAGATGAACTAAAATAACCCTACGTACCTTTCCCAGGGTTACAACTGGCTTGTCCGGCCTCCCACCAGCGTCCAGCACAGCTGTCGGTGGACTGGACAGGGCTGTAGACAAAGGAGAAAAACAATATATAGTTTTTATCCAACACGTTAAAAGAAAAATATAAAAACGCCAAAAATTCCCCACGTCTTTTGTCAAAAAAAAAGTACATTTCACACGAAAAATAATTACAATTTGGGAGGCAAATATTATCTTGAAGAGTCCTCAAATAATAAGAAAAAAAAATTAAAAAAATAAAATCGAACTTACCAATGCTCTTCCCCGTACAGATGGCGTAGGCCGACTTAAATTCCCCTCAAAAGGGTGCGAGCGTCACTCTAGATTACGCCTAGAAACGACGGACTCACTTCTACAGTTTCTGGGATATCTCCTGCAATCGCTGCAGTGCCAAAACCAAAAACAAAGGCGATCCCAGAAACTGTTGTCGACCCAGCCAAAATTCGTTAGCAAGAGACCAGGCACTCCGTTGAGAACGCAAAAAATGAAGTGGCCGGAAACCGTTTTGTAAATGACAGTAAAACGACACGACTGGAAGAAAAGACCCGCGGTTTTCAAACTAACCAATGAGGAAATACAGCAATAGTTCCATACCGGTATATAGGGGCCAGCACCGACCAAGGGGACATTGAAATTAGGTAAAACGCACATTGAGGTGTTGTCGGATCTATTTCCACGGTTGAAATTTTTATAACAAGGACGTCGAGACACCCTTCATACATAGACCGAACATTTGCTTACCGGACCCTTGCCGACATATCAAGTAGGAGAAGAATAACCAGACGGACTGTAAGAAGCTCAGTATTGAAACCATCAACTGTAAAATCAATTACTGGAGATCAGAGCTTGCATCAAACCCAGGAATATTCGAACACTCAACCAATTCCCATATGAGTAAAGCTGTACTAAGTGTAGAATTTCGTTGTATTTTAGTTACAGTTTTAGTCAAAAGTTTCCTTTGCTCTTTATATATGTTTTCTCTAAGATTCATATGGTTTGACGCCATTCTTGTAAAACATTTCTACATTAATAAACTTGTTTCTGAACCTGAACCTAAAAATACACACTGAACTACTGCTTAAACTTGGCACAAGAGTGTTCAGATGTTAACTCACACGATTTCGTTTATTCTTTTAGTCTTGGTTTTTATCCCTCGTTTATCTCCCATTTACACAAGTGCATAACTCGTATTTATTTTATCTTCTCCTCATCAAATTAATAAAGATATCAAAGGGGCGGAGCCTCGGTTGTTACTGGTCAAACCGTGGACCTAAATATGTTTTCGTGCTATCAAAACTAGCTAATCCGTGAAGGATATGGGGTTCGGATTGTCCCAATATCCTCGAAAATAAACATAAGCGAATGAACTGTTCATCTAAATGTTTCCTCCCTGTTACTGAAACCATTTGTGATGCGGCAACGCCGCCATGCCCCAGCTGTTTAATTTCATAAACGTCAAAGAGAATTACGAAGTGCAGATAAACAAAACAATCGAAAGTTTTTATGTGATTTTTAAAGAACTGTGATCTTAAATTCCAATTACGATGTCCAAATAATGCGATGTGCGTAGTGTCCACAGTAATTCGATGGAATGACTCCTTTTAAGGTAACTTCCTAGACACTATATAACCTCCAAACCTAGCTCTATAAAATACCCTTAATTTGTGTACAGAAAGACGAGTCGAAGAGCCTTGATTATTTACCTGAATAAACAAATATGTAACGTTGCCTTAAACGTAAAAATGACACGTTACATAATCCCCCCCCAACTTCAAGACGATTAACCTAAAAAGGTTAAAAGGAGAGGTCCGCTGCCGACTTAAGGTCTTTGGCATGCCAGCTCCCTGGTAGTACTTTACCCGATGGTTCCTGAAGCTCAAATATCCATGGAGAAATTTTATTCCTAATCACATAAGGACCAACGAATTTCGGTGCTAACTTCTTCGAGAAAAACTTCGCAGCGTCTGACAACACATAATTCTTCTTCCAAACACGCTGACCCACAACAAAGTTGGGTACCCTTGTACGCAAATTATACTGAACTACGTTTTTCTCTCCCGCCACCTCTAACCTTCTCTTAACATCCGCATAGAGCTTCCGGAAACCTTCATTCTTACTTTCAGCTGCAGTTTGTACACCATTCTCTTCAGATAACAAAACTAGGTTGGAGTAATCTTTTCCTGATAAACGCATATTCCTACCAAAATTAACAAAGAAAGGAGACATCCTGGTTGTCTCATGGGTTGCAGTACGAATCGCGCAGGCAAGTTTATGTATTTGTTCGTCCCACTTCCTGTAGTTGTCTTTCACATAACAACATAACATGGTTTTTAACGTGCGATTCGTCCTTTCTGTTGGATTTGCTCTGGGGTGATAATACGGATTATACTGAATTTTAACCTGATAACTCTCAGCAAAACGCTTAAACTCATTACTTTTGTACTGAGGGCCATTATCACAAAGTATCAAACGGGGCACTCCGAAGACCATAAATACTTGCTCCTCAAGATGCTTAACAACAGCTTGAGTAGGGGCTGTTCGCATTGGAAAAACTAAGGAAAACTTACTCAAATAGTCCGTGACGACGAGAATCCAGCAATTACCCTTTGTCGAACGAGGTAACACCCATATGTCCTGCGGTAGGAGGATCATGAGCTTCTCCAATAATTCTACGCCTATGATCTTTGGGAACTACCTCTTTCCAATATTCGTTAGATGGTGAAAGTTGAGGGTATTCTTGTTTGACATATTTATACAACTTATTATCAGTGTATCTCCAATTCATAAATTTTAACGGTGATTCTACGACCCTCTTTACCATCTTTTGGTACCATCGATCTTTAATTGTTGTTGAAACGTCTTTGGGCTGCGAAATTGTATCAATCATGGGTACTGCACGAGACAACATGTCCGGGACAACTAAATCTTTCCCTTTCCGATGGATTACTTCAAAATCATATTGCTGCAGTTTTACAGACCAACGAGCAAGTCTTCCACTGGGCTCTTTCAAGCTATGAAGCCATTTTAAGCTAAAATGATCTGTAATGACCTTAAATGAGATCCCCTCAATATAAGGCCGGAGCTTCTCTATCGCCCAAGCCAATGCCAAACATTCTCGCTCGGTGGTCGTGTAAACACGTTCTTGCTTAGTCAAAGATCGACTCAAATAGCATATGACGTTGTCTCCTTCAAGATAAGGCTGCGTTAAACATGCTCCTATTCCATATCCTGATGCGTCTGTTTGAATGACAAATTCTTTGGTATAATCTGGACATGTAAGAATCGGTGCAGTCACTAAAAGTTCCTTAATCTTAATAAATGCTTTTTCACAGTCTGGAGTCCAATCGAACTTTTGATTTTTCTTAGTTAGAGCTGTAATTGGAGCTATTATCGCTGAAAAATTCTCTATGAAACGTCTATACCAGGATATTGTACCTACAACTCTACGAACTTCTCTGACAGTTCTTGGCCTCTGGAGCTCTAACATGGCTTTAATTTTATTAGGGTCAACTCGGATGCCTCGACGGTCCACTACGAATCCTAAATAAGTCATTTCTGGCCTACACAGTTGGCATTTTTCCCAACTTACCGTTATCTTTGCATTCTGCAATCTTCGTAGGACTTCCTCAAGAATTCTAAGATGTTCAGAAAAGCTCTGTGTGACAATTACGAGGTCATCGAGATATACGTACACGTAGGGGTCTAAATCGTTCCCTATGATGCTATCTATGAGTCTCTGCCAAGTTGCAGGTGCATTATGAAGACCAAATGGTAAACGCTTAAATTGGAAGAGACCTCGTCGACAGATGAATGCTGTTAGTGGCTTCGATGATTCTTCCATTGGTACTTGCCAATAAGCGCTTTTGATATCTAAAGTTGACAAGTACTTAGCATCTTTCAACTTGTCAAGAGTCTCGGATACGAGTGGTAAAGGATAACTATTACGCGCCGTCACTGAGTTCAATTTGCGGTAGTCTACACAGAAACGATATTTCTTTGTGTTTTTCTTTTGTACCATTACCACTGGTGAAGCCCATGAACTACTACTACGTTCTATCACATCCATTTTCAGCATTTCGTCGATTTCGTCATCAATAAGTTTCTGAATGACCGGTGAGACCTTATATGAACGTTGTCTTATCGGTGCTGCATCTGTTGTAATCTTATGCTCTACCCTGTCTGTACATCCTAGTGAGTCACCCATAATAGTCTTATATTTATCGACCAATTCCTCTAGTCGTTCTGATTCATAAGGCGTAAGAGTAGTTTGTTGGTCTGGTGTTTCTAAAGAACAAATCACATCTTTATTATCGGCAAAATGCCACTCATTAGTACTTAAGTTCGGTACTATACCCATCGAAATCCAAAAATCTAATCCCAAAATCAGAGTGTGCGGCAACTCAGGAACGACGAC